>CM038712.1:20743379-20813379 GCA_021613375.1 Megaleporinus macrocephalus
AAGAGTACACTTTGCTTATGTAAATTAAAAAAAGATGATCTGACTAATTAGATTAATTCATTTAGCATTTCTCTGATAGAACAACTCGTTTCGTGAAAAGCTTTAATACAACTTTAAATCAGAGCTGACAAAAGTATCTAGACACAGACTTAGACTATAATACTCAGAAGTGGAAACAGGAATAAGTGAGATACTAATATGATTAGTACATTACAATATAAGCCAATCAGAAATAAGCAAGGACATAATTTCACACTGCACAGCAAAATGCCTTTTTGTGATTGGTTCAGAGATAATAGACATTGCTTGGATTGTGATTGGGGGGCAAAGACAAAATCTGTAGGGCAATTCCTCCAGGTACTCCGGTTTCCTCCCACAGTCCAACACTTGCATGTTAGGTTGATCACTCACTCTAAACTGCCCGTAGGTGTGAGTGTGTGCATGAGTGTGTGTTGGCCATGTGATGGACTGGTGACCTGTCCATGGTGGGATTGGCTCCAGCCCCCCCGTGACCCCAAGTGTGATAAAGCAGAAGATAACGGATGAATGGATGGCTATTTGTATGGATTTCAGGATGTGACTTAAAGTAATAAGATATTAGATTACATGTTGTAATGTAATCTCATTACAACTGTTAATAAGTAATCAGTAATGGATTACTTTTTAAGTAATTACCCCAACACAGCTGTAACAACATAGTGGCAGTATGTCTACATAGAACTCCATGGAATGTTGACTACCTGTTGGCAACGTATGAAGAATGTATGAAGAATGTTGCCACTACGTTTTCACAACATTGTCAAATAACGTTGTCACAACTTTCTGAGGAATTATATTTCAAACTTATATTTCAGCAAAAGAGTACATTGTCACAATGTTGTCACAATGTTGTCACAGCGTAACTGTGTTTGCAAAGTACTGTTCAGAACAGATCCTCCTGACCAGCTAGGAGTCGATCGAGTTGATCACGTTCCAGTAAACCTTTGTTGTGCTTGCTGTTTCGTAACACTAGCCAGATTAGCTGGTGGCCATTAGCCAATCCCAGACAGCAAGCATGTATCAGCCATTTGACTTGATAAGGTCAGCACCACACTGTCTGCTCTGCTGGTCCACTCTCTGACCACCTAGATTACTCAGCAAACACACTACGCTTTCAGAAGCAGACTCATCTAAGGAACGGTACAGAAAATCACTTGTACCAACAGCGATCAGTCTGTACAGCACTAGCTTGTACTTCTTAAAGGATATTAATATCCATCCATCATCTTCCACTTTATCCACTCGACTAGTGGGGCTGGAGCCAATCCCAGCGTTGTCAGGCGAAGGCTCTTCTTTAGTGAATGACTGAAGTTTGCTGAGTGTGTGTTAAGTCAGACACCTAAGCTGGTTTAGGTCTGTCTTGGACAGCACGCTCCCGAAGTTCTTCATCCTCCTCATACTCTCTTCATCCTCCTCATACTCTCTTCATCCTCCTCATACTCTCTTCATCCTCCTCATACTCTCTTCATCCTCCTCATACTCTCTTCATCCTCCTCACACTCTCTTCATCCTCCTCATACTCTCTTAATACTCCTCACACTCTCTTCATCCTCCTCATACTCTCTTCATCCTCCTCATACTCTCTTCATACTCCTCATACTCTCTTCATCCTCCTCATACTCTCTTCATACTCCTCATACTCTCTTCATCCTCCTCATACTCTCTTCATCCTCCTCATACTCTCTTCATCCTCCTCATACTCTCTTCATACTCCTCATACTCTCTTCATACTCCTCATACTCTTCGTACTCCTCATACTCTCTTCATACTCCTCATACTCTCTTTATACTCCACATACTCTCTTCATCCTCCTCATACTCTGTTCATACTCCACATACTCTCTTCATACTCCACATACTCTCTTCATCCTCCTCATACTCTCTTCATACTCCTCATCCTCCTCATACTCTCTTCATACTCCACATACTCTCTTCATACTCCACATACTCTCTTCATACTCCTCATACTCTCTTCATACTCCTCATACTCCTCATACTCTCTTCATACTCCTCATACTCTCTTTATACTCCACATACTCTCTTCATCCTCCTCATACTCTCTTCATCCTCCTCATACTCTCTTCATCCTCCTCATACTCTGTTCATACTCCACATACTCTCTTCATCCTCCTCATACTCTCTTCATACTCCACATACTCTCTTCATCCTCCTCATACTCTCTTCATACTCCTCACACTCTCTTCATACTCCTCATACTCTGTTCATACTCCTCACACTCTCTTCATACTCCTCATACTCTCTTCATACTCCTCATACTCTGTTCATACTCCTCACACTCTCTTCATACTCCTCATACTCTGTTCATACTCCTCACACTCTCTTTATACTCCACATACTCTCTTCATCCTCCTCACACTCTCTTCATACTCCTCATACTCCTCATACTCTCTTCATACTCCTCATACTCTCTTCATACTCCTCATACTCTCTTCCTACTCCTCATACTCTCTTCATGTATATTCTCTTCTCATACTCTGTTTATACTCCTCATACTCTTCATACTCCTCATACTCTCTTCATACTCCTCATACTCTCTTTATACTCCACATACTCTCTTCATCCTCCTCATACTCTCTTCATACTCCACATACTCTCTTCATACTCCTCATACTCTCTTCATACTCCTCATACTCTTCGTACTCCTCATACTCTCTTCATACTCCTCATACTTTCTATATACTCCACATACTCTCTTCATCCTCCTCATACTCTCTTCATACTCCTCATACACTGTTCATACTCTGTTCATACTCCTCATACACTGTTCATACTCTGTTCATACTCTCTTCATCCTCCTCATACTCTCTTCATACTCTGTTCATACTCTCTTCATCCTCCTCATACTCTCTTCATACTCCACATACTCTCTTCATCCTCCTCATACTCTCTTCATACTCCACATACTCTCTTCATCCTCCTCATACTCTCTTCATACTCCTCACACTCTCTTCATACTCCTCATACTCTGTTCATACTCCTCACACTCTCTTCATACTCCTCATACTCTCTTCATACTCCTCATACTCTGTTCATACTCCTCACACTCTCTTCATACTCCTCATACTCTGTTCATACTCCTCACACTCTCTTCATACTCCTCATACTCTGTTCATACTCCTCACACTCTCTTTATACTCCTCATACTCTGTTCATACTCCTCACACTCTCTTCATACTCCTCATACTCTGTTCATACTCCTCACACTCTCTTCATACTCCTCACACTCTCTTCATACTCCTCATACTCTGTTCATACTCCTCACACTCTCTTCATACTCCTCATACTCTGTTCATACTCCTCACACTCTCTTCAAAATCCGGTCAGCTGTGTTTCCTCCTCCTCACTCTTATAGCCATGCAGGCCGCAACACTGCCAACGAGGGAGCGTTTGTTGTCTTATTTGTTTGCCAGGAAGAGCAATGAAGGGATGCAGAGAAGTGGAGGGTTACCACTGTGACCAGCATGCAGAGAGAAAGAAAAAAAGAAAGAAAGAAAGAACGGTTTGATCCACGTTCCCATGACTTTTCATAAGTAGGTCACATAATGCTTCACGCGATGGGTCAGTTTCCTGGACAAGGATTACACCTAGACTCTGACCAAACTGTAAGGCTAATGGCTTAAATCACTGCTGAATGCTCTTTTTAGTCTAGGCTTAGGTTTAATCTGGGTCTGGGAAACTGGCCTTGTGGGAAAGGAAGTGAATAAGGAAGAGAGAGAGATGTTCTTGCTATTCTTACTAAGGCTTATGTAAAGCTCTCATGCTCAATATAAAGGTCACCATAAAGGCCACTGACAGAACCAGTGATGGTGGAAATGTCTTCAGTGGAGAAGACAAATTTGCTCAGAGGAAGTGAAGGTAAGAGGTCCAGCTACAAGATGAATGGAAGCATGAAAAAGCCATTAAAGCCATGTATGATGTGTGGTCCCCTTCCCTGAGGAGATGAATCTGCTGATTGAAAGAAAATTCAAAGAGAACTCGGTGAAGATCGTGTACTCCTTTAATTATTGCACTTTGTTGTACAATTACCTACATACTTACATTATTTACATATTCTGAAGATATCCATATGGCCAACACAATAATAATAATAATAATAATAATAATAATACTGAATGACAGTCATTTGAAAGACAGTGAGAGACACAAAAGAACAAATAGAGATAGAGAGGAGGAGAGAAGGGAGATAGAGAGGGAGAAAAAAGAGAACAGAGAAAGAAGGGGAGAGGGTGTTTGTGTTGTATAAGTGCAAGCTGTTTACTTCTATAAGCACAAGCTGTTCACAAAGAACCATGAAAAGGAGAGAGAGAGAGAGAGAGAGAGAGAGAGAGAGAGAGCATGAGTAAGTGAGAGAGAGCTTGAGTGAGTGAGAGAGAGAGAGCTTGAGAGAGAGAGCTTGAGAGAGAGAGAGAGCTTGAGAGAGAGAGAGAGAGACAGAGAAAAAGCTTAAGTGAGAGAGAGAGACAGCACAAAAGAGAGAGAGAGAGAGACAGATAGGTGAGTGAGTGAGAGAGAGAGGCAGAGTAACTGAGAAAGAGACAGACAGAGAGAGAGAGAGAGAGAGAGAGAGAGAGCACAAGAGACAGAGAGAGACAGAGAAACAGTGAGAGAGACAGAGCGAGAGGGAGAGGGAGTTGGAGAGAGAGATAAAACAGAGCGCTTGGCTGTAACGGAGGGACGCTGGTGGTTGAATTTCACACTGCAGGGTGATGCGGTCTCTCTGACCTCGACACCCACATTTCTCTCTTCCTCAAATGTATTTTTGCTGCGAGATGTCACATCCGCGTCACTCTGAGTCAGATTACTGAGCGTGAACTCGGTCGTGGTTTGCAGTCACGAGACTCGCTCACTCTTCCCTTTTCCAGCAAAAACTCGAGTAAGACTCGGAAAAGCCTGAGTGGCATTTTTCCCTCAGAGCTCGTCACCATCAAACACCACCAACAAACAAACCCGGAACTTTCTGCCTCAGGTGTGCAGACGCGAGGCATACATTAAAGTCACTCTCAGTAGAGAGCTGCTTTTAACATACTTCTAGATGTAAAGTCAGAGACAGTAGCTCATCTGCTGCTGCACAGTTTGTGTTCTCTAGTCCTTCATCAGTGGACACAGGACGCCGCCCACAGGACACTGTTGTCTGGATAGTTTTGGTTGGTGGACGATTCTCAGTCCAGCAGTGACACTGAGGTGTTTAAACTCTTCAGGAGCAGCACTGCTGTGTCTGATCCTCTCACACCAGCACAACACACACTAACTGCCGTGCTGAGAATGTTCCACCTCCCTAACAGTACCTGTTCTGTGGTGGTCCTGTAGGGGTCCTGATCATTAAAGAACAGAGTAATAAAGTATACAGAGAATCAGATGAACTACAGTCTGTAAGTGTAGCTCCTGTATGGTCAGTGGAGCTGATACAGTGGACAGTGTGTGTAAATGCTTGGAGATGCACTTAATGAAGTGGTGTTTGTGTGAGATCAGGAAATCTGTTTCCCATATGGGCCCAGTATTATTTACAGTTCTCATCTAATACCTGCTTTAACTGCTCAGTACTTCATTAAGCTAAATCAAGATTACTGCTGAAGAAACTGAATACATTCATACAATGTCTGGGGCGTCCAGGAGAAATCTGGAACTACACTTTGTTCTTCAAACTGGAGCTCAAGATATGATCTACTTCTTTTACAATAAGATATTCATGTTACTTTGTATTGTATTTATGATTATTTACATCTGATCTAATCATATCTGGTGTTCTTACTGGAGAAAATACATTTAATGCTGTATATATATATATATATATATATATATATATATATATATATATATATATATATATATATATATATATACACATGACACTTTGCTGACTTTGTGCGTTTGCCCACTGAAAATGATATGAACTGTCCATAATTTTGAGGGTTTATTTTAGCAGTAAGAGATAGAATATCAAAAAGAAAATCTAGAAAATTACATAGTAACATGAAATATATACATTTAAATGCATTTAGCAGAGAGTAATAAGTATTTGATCTCCTACCGAACATAAAGAATTCTGGCTCCTACAGTTAGACGCTCCTAATCAACTCGTTACCTGCATTAAAGACAGCTGTCTTAAATGGTCACCTGTATAAAAGACACCTGTCCACAGACTCAATTAATCAGTCCAACATGGGCAAGACCAAAGAGCTTTCTAAGGATGTCAGGGACAGATCATAGACCTGCACAAGACTGGAGAAACCAGAAGTAAGATGCTGGGTGAGAAGCAGACTGTTAAAAGAAATACAAAATGACTGTCAATCAACCTCTATCAGGGGCTCTGTGAAAAATCCCACCTCGTGGGGTTTCCTTGATCATGAGGAAGGTGAGAAATCAGCCTAAGACTACACGGGGGGGAACTTGTCAATGATCTTAAGGCAGCTGGGACCACAGTCACCAAGAAAACCATTAATAACACCTTATGCTGTCAAGGATTCAAATACTGCCTGCAAGGTCCCGCTGCTCAAGAAGGCACATGTGCAGGCCGGTCTGAAGTTTGCTAATGAACACCTGGATGATTGTGAGAGTGATTGGGAGAAGGTGCTGTGGTCAGATGAGACAAACATTGAGCTTTTTAGCATTAACTCAACTCGCCGTGTTTGGAGGAAGAGAAATGCTGACTGTGACCCAAAGAACACCGTCCCCACTGCTAAGGGCACAGGACTACTTCACCGCTTTAGTGGGAGAATGGATGTACTGTAAAATCCTGAGTGACAACCTCCTTCCCTCCGCCAGGATATAAAAAATGACAATGACCCAAAACATACAGCCAAGGCAACAAATGAGCGGCTCAAAAAGAAGCACATTAAGGTCATGGAGTGGCCTAGCCAGTCTCCAGACATTAATCCCATAGAAAACTTATGAAGGGAGCTCAAGGTCCGAGTTGCCAAGCGACAGCCTCAAAATCTTAATGATTTAGAGATGATCTGCAAAGAGGAGTGGACCAAAACTGCAAGGGTTTTGCCACAGAGTATTAATTCTTGTTTGCTAGTGGATCAAATACTTATTACTGTCTGCTAAATGCAATAAAATGTATATATTTAACATGTAATCTTCTGGATTTTCTTTTTAATATTCTGTCTCTCACTGTTAAAATAAACCTACCCTTAAAATTAAAGATTGTTCATATCTTTGTCAGTGGGCAAACTTACAAAATCAGCAAGTAGGCAATCAAATATTTATTTCCTCTATATGTATATATATATGTATATATATGCACAATGGTGTAGTGGTTAGTATGGTGGTGTAGTGGTTAGTACGGTGGTGTAATGGTCAGCATGGTGGTGCAGTGGTAAGTACGGTGGTGTAGTGGTCAGCATGGTGGTGTAGTGGTTAGTACAGTGGTGTAATGGTCAGCATGGTGGTGTAGTGGTTAGTACAGTGGTGTAGTGGTCAGCATGGTGGTGTAGTGGTCAGCACTGTCTCCTCACAGCAAGATAATCCTGGTTGGATTCCTGATCCGGACTGTTCTGTGTGGAGTGTGCATGTTCTCCCCTTGCTTAAGTGGGTTTCCTCCTTAGGTTAATCACTCACTCTATATTGCCTGTAGGTGTGAGTGTGTCCGTGAGTGTGTGTTGGCCATGCAATGGACTGGCGACCTGTCCATGGTGTACCCCGCCTGGGCCCTATTACAATGGGACTGGCTCCCTGTGACCATGACTAGTGTTAAAGCAGGCGATAATACATGAATTTGCACACACACTAATGAGGAAAATTATTATGATTTATTCAGAACTGACCACTCAGCAAACACACTGCCTTAGAAAAATTAAAAATCAGTGCATGCTAAAGACACTCTCGCTTCCCACAGACACAGACTGACAGGGTTAACCACAGGCTTTCACAACACCTTACACACAAACAGAGAAACCCAAATTCCACTGCAGCTGCACGATTAACACGGCCAACAGGTAATAATAGAAGCTGACCAGAAGGTCGTTGGTTCGATCCCCTAAACAAACAAGACACAACTGAGCAAGACCCCTGACACTGCTCCCCAGGTACTGTGGATAGGGTTGATCACCACTCTGGGCAAGTGTACTCACTGCTCCCTAGTGTATGTGTTCACTAGTGCGTGTGTGTGTGTGTGTGTGTGTGTAAATACACTATATTGCCAAAAGTATTCGCTTGTCTGTCTTCACACACATATGAGCTTCAGTACTCCATAGAGTTTAATGTGATGTCGGCCCAACCTTTGCAGCTATAACAGCTTTAACTCTTCTGGAAAGGCTCTCCACGCGGTTTAGGAGTGTGTTTGAGGGAACGTTTGACCGTTCGTCCAGAAGTGTGAAGTCAGACGAGGTGGCCTGGCTCACAGTCTCCATTCTAATTCATCCCAAAGGTGTTCTATCAGGTTGAGGTCAGGACCAGTCAAGTTCTTTCACACCAAACTCCCCCCTTCATGTCTTTATGGAGCTGCTTTGTGCACCCATACTCGTCCCAAGATTCACTGACAACCGATCACCTATTTCAACTGAAAACTGATCCATAGCTGATTAATTATAGCTGTGTTATGCCAAAAACAGACGAACACAAACTACACCACTTAGCCAGTGAAGGAGAACCTGAATCAGAAGCTGCTGTTTTTCTCAGGTGTGTCTCACAGAGTGAAGCGGCCTGAGGGAGCTTGGTGGTCTTCACATGGGCCAGAGTCATATGTCTCACATACCTATCCAACATAGCGTTACGCAAACTCTTTACATAACCCCTGCTGGCTGCGTGCACGCACACACACACACACATACACAGAGAGAGAGAGAGAGCTCAGAAGACGCCGCTACAGAGGGAAAAGAACCAGCAGCAGACAAATCATTAAAGAATCCCTTATACTGGGCCTTTTCATCACATCTGTTATTAAGTTAATGCCATTCTGTTATTCTTTTAATATGCAGATTCATTAACAAATTATATGCGATTAAATATTCCCCAGATCAGCCTGATTATAGCGACCTACCTACATTATATTAAACGGCCAATATAATCGAAAATATACTTTATATTAATAAATACATTAATATACTTCCTCTGCCGAATAACTACAGCTATCTAGATTAATATCTTGGTTAATATGTTATCTCAACTGTTAGCTACTGCTAAATGCCACCAGCTATCTTGAACAGATGTCTTCAAATCTGGACCATGAATCCAGTTTCCAGTCCTGGATTTTGTAATTACTGTTAGCTGTGACACTGAGCAGCCAATCTGTTACATAAACAGTCCAGTTAATGACCAGTGATTACAAAACCCAGGACCGGAGACTAGAACCAGGAGCATCTAATCTAGAACATTACATCTCTGTTAATATATCACCTCAAATGCTAGTATAAGCGAGTGCTAAATGGCAAGAACGATCTAGAACATTACATCTTTGTTAATATATCATCTCAACTGATAGCATAAACGGTCTAGAATATTACACCTGCTAATATATGATCTCAACTGTTAGCATAAGCTAGAGGTAAATGTTAATAACTATCTAGCACATTACATCTCAGATTTACATCTCACTGAGATAATATAATACATATCTGTCTTTATATTATGTAGAATCTTATAATACACATTCATTTAGCTGCTAATTAAAAAACGAATTTAACTGTTTAATTAATTTTTTTATTAAAAATAATATATTATTATATATTAACAGAGATTGAATGTTCTAGATAGTTCTTGGCATTTAACACAAGCTAACACTAACATCTGATGTAGTTATATTAAAGGTGATATAATGTTCTAGATGGTTCTTGGCATTTAGCAGTAGCTAACGCTAACAGGTGAGGTAATATATTATCAAAAATGTACTGTTCTAGATAGTTCTTGGCATTGAGCACTAGCTAACGCTAACAGCTGATGTAGTTATTTTAACGGAGATTAAATGTTCCAAATAGTTCTTAGTGTTTAGCACTAGCTAACACTAACAGCTGAGGTAATGTATTAACAGATGAAATGTTCTAGACTGGATTTCTTCAAATCTGGAACCTGGTCTCCGGTCCTGGATTTTGTAATCACTGGTCTTAAACTGAACTGTTCATGTAACTGATTGGCTACTCAGTGTCACAGCTAACGGTGATCACAAAATCCAGGACTAGAAACTGGATTCACGTCCAGATTTGAAGACCTCTGTGTGTATATACAGTACATTACAAACTTAACAAATTCAATCCGTTTACATTAATCCCACATATTTCTGCTACCTCTGTTTAAATACCGATAAACTGGTATTACATTCAGATATACCAGCTTTATTACCGGGAATAACTCGGCTGTGAGTTACAGAGTGGGTAGATTTGACCTTTGACCTTCTAAACACGCTGCTATTGTCTCCTGCACTGCTGAGCGGGTTAAAGAGTGTTTTCCTCTAAAGCTGCTGCAGACTGGCCTCGTTACCTACTTCTACCCTTCACAGGACCAGCATGTCTGCAACACCTGGAGAGCTCTGCCAAAGAGAACTCGGCCTAGTTACACATTAACACCAGCCCCAACACAACAGCAGCACCACAAACTGCACACAAACTCAGCAAAACCATCCCGGACACAATCCCGGAGCTCTGCGCCTCGGAGGAAACCAGTGGAGCAATGATCAAACAGGGCTCTAATGATACGCAGTATTTATTCTGATCACTGCAGAACATTAGCCACTTTAAAAAAAACAATACCATCAAAAACCTACATTTGCCTACCATAGCAGCAGAATTCATCCATCCATCCATTATCTCCCACTTTACGCCGCTAGTCGGGGTCACAGGGGGGCTGGAGCCAATCCCAGAGTCATCGGGCGAAGGCGGGGTATGCCATGGACAGGTCATAAGTCCATCGCATGGCCAACACACACTCATGCACACACTCACACCAACAGGCAGTTTAGAGTGAGAGATCAACCTAACATGCATGTGTTTGGACTGTGGGAGGAAACCAGAGTACCTAGAGGAAACCCACTCAATCACGGGTAGAGAACGGCCCGGACCGGGAATCCAACCCGGATCATCTCGCTGTGAGATGACCATGCTGACCACTACATCACCTTGCAGAAGTCAGTGTTTTTGTGATGTCACACCCCTGATGCATTTATACACATCCACAACATTAAAATCACCTCCTTGTATCTACACACACTGTCCACTGTATCAGCTCCACTGACCGTATAGGAGCTACACTTACAGACTGTAGTTCATCTGATTCTCTATATACTTTATTGCTCTGTTCTTTAATGATCAAGACCCCCACAGGACCACCAGAAAGCAGATACTATTTGGGTGTTGGGTCATTCTCAGCACTGCAGTGACACTGAAGTGGTGGTGGTGTGTTAGTGTGTGTTGTGCTGGTGTGAGTGGATCAGACACACTAGTCGCTGGAGTTTTTAAACACTGTGTCCACCCACTGTTCACTCTATTAAACACTCCTACATTTGTGGAGACAGTAGCTCATTTGCTGCTGCATAGTTTGTGTTCTCTAGTCTTTCATCAGTGGTCACAGGACGTCGCCCACAGGACACCGTTGGCTGGATGTTGCTGGCTTGTGGATTATTCTCAGTCCAGCAGTGTCACTGCATTGCTGTCTCTGATCCAATCACACCAGTGCCAACAGTGCAGTGCTGAGAATGCCCCAGCTCCCTAATAGTACCTGCTCTGTGGTGGTCATAGTAATAAAGTATACAGAGAATCAGATGAAGTACAGTCCTATATGTAGCTCCTATATGGTCAGTGGAGCTGATACAGGGGACAGTGAGGGTAGATATAAGGAGGTGGTTTTAATGTTATGGCTGATCAGTGTATTTGGGATACAGCAGTTTAGTCCCATCTATAAGTTATAAGTATTACTTTAGCCTGGACATAGAATAGAATTAGAACAGAGCTCGGTTACATATCAGCCTTAAAGATACAGGTCTGTTTAAAGATGTATTCCACATTGTGTTTAATTCCTGCCTGATTACGGTTGCGCAGCTATACTGATATTGGTTTTTTGCCTTCTGCCAGATTCACCGCATAACTCATCCCGCAGTTTTCAAAATATCAACTCCGTTCCAGCTCCAGTTTGTCGGGTCTGATTGTGTGACTCAGGCTTGTATACATCTTTTTGATTGGATGCACAGATTTTCTCCCATACAGAATGAATAGGACAACCAATTACACATACACTGACTCAGGGCAGACCCCCGACCACGACTGCAGTGCTGGTTTGACCGACACTCACCTGTTTATCGTTTTTTCATCCCTCTTTTTCCCCATAGAGTCCTATTCATTTTCGGGCACATGCAACCTTATGGTTTCATTTAATCTACAGCCTCCAAACTGCCTGTACTTACTCAGGACAGATCCCCAAACTCTAATCCACACACATACTGACCCGCACCCCTCTGTTTGTCGTTTATGCACAACCATCCTTCTCAAAACTATCATAACACATCTCAGACATCAGTATTTATAACCATATCATATAAGAACTTTCTGTGAGGGAGCTTTTACAGGTGGACGTCTGGTTCCATTCACCACCACTGTGAACAGCTCTGACTCAGTAGCTCCACTGGGAGGAATTTTGGTTGTACTGGAACAGGTTTAGTTATACTGGGTGAGGTTTTGATTGCACTGGGAAGAGTTTTGGGTTGGAGTTTTGGAGAGCTTTGAGTTGTACTGGGAGGGGTTCGGTTGTACTGGGAGGGGTTTGGTTATACTGGGAGAAGTTTTGATTGTACTGAGAAGTGTTTTGGTTGTAAAGAGAGGTGCCTTGGTTGTACTGGGAGGGTTTTTGGTTGTACTGGGAGGGGTTTTGGTTGTACTGGGAGGAATTTTGGTCGTACTGGAATGGGTTAAGTTGTACTGGGTGAGGTTTTGATTGTACTGGGAAGAGTTTTGGGTTGGAGCTTTGGAGAGTTTTGAGTTGTACTGGGAGGGTTTTTGGTTGTACTGGGAGGGTTGTTTGTTGTACTGGGAGGGTTGTTTGTTGTACTGGAAGGGTTGTTGGTTGTACTGGGAGGGGTTTTGGAGGCTTTGGTTGGACTGTAATCATTTTGTTGACAAAAACACTTATACTGGCCTTTAAGGGAAAGAAACCGGGGAAATGTGGGATACGGGCTCTTTAATACATGTGCATGTAAACAGTCTTCTGCGAGCAGGTACGCTCACTTTCTCAGCACAGCTGACCCTGAAACACATGATCACGGTCACATGTGGAGGTCCAGCCTGAACACACTACTGTAATATTTCCCGTGATAGTGAGAAGCACATGCTCTGCCACGCCTGCACACCAATACAGCTTTACAACCACATAAAATAACACAGCTGCAGTATATAAACATAAATACTATACAGCAGTTATATACACATTATAAACACATTGCAATAGGTCTAATACACATTAGTAACACGGATGTGCTAAAAGAAAGCACAAAATCATTATGCATAATTTACTCATGTGTATTCTTGTGTTATATAACATATATTATGTAATATATATCATTATAATGATTTTGACTATCTTTGTGACATCACAAACCCCATTACATATAGTATTGTTAAGCAGTTATTAATACAGATATTGATACTTCTCAATGATACTAACCTCCATTATTTGGTGCAACAAAACTAAGACAATGAGTGAGTCTGTGCTCATCACGTTATAGTCATACAAGCACAGTATTCTAAAAATAAAAGATTAACATATAAGTAAATATAAGCAACACCTAGTCACCCTGGTTATCAGGACAGCTCACACCAACATAGGCTGTTTAGATGTTTAGATGACAGCTACTGAATTTGATCAGACTCAGCTTAATATCACTGCACAGTACAGTACTGGGAGGGGTTCTAGTTGCACTGGATTCTGGCTGTACTGGGAGGGGTTCTGTTTTGTTGCACTGGGAGGAGTTTCTGGGTGCACTGGGAGGAGTCCCGGTTTGTTGGGAAGGTTTCCGGTTGTGTTCCGGTTGTACTTGGAGGGTTTTGGTTGTACTGGGAGGGGTTCTGGTAATACTGGGAGGACTTTTGTTTGTACTGGGAGGGGTTCTGGCTGCACTGGGAGGAGTTCTGGTCGCACTGGGAGGAATTTTGGTTGTACTGGGAAGGGACTGGTTGAAATACGAGTACTTCTCTTATTTTAATTGTACTGGCAAGTGTTTTGGTTGCAAAAGGAGGAGTCTTAGTTGTACTGGGAGGTTGTTTGGTAGTAGCAGAAGAGGTTTTGTTGTATTGGGAGAGGTGTAGTTGTACAGGGAGGGGTTTTGGATGTACTGGGAGTGGTTTTGGTTGCACTAGAAGTCTCGGTTGTATTGTTAGGACTTCTGGTTGCACTGGGAAGTGTTTGGTTTGTACTGGGAAGGGATTGGTTGAAATATGAGTAGTTTTTGGCTGTACTCAGAAAAGTTTTGGTGGTACTGGGAGAGGTCTGATTGTACTGGGAGGAGTTTCGGATGTACTGGGAGGAGCTGGTTTGTATTGGGAGGGGTTCTGGTTGCACTAAGAGAAGTCTCGGTTGTACAGGGCAGAGCTCTTGTTGCACTGGGAAGTCTTTGGTTTGTACTGGGAAGGGATTGGTTGAAATATGAGTACTTTTTGGCTGTACTCAGAGAAGTTTTGGTGGTTCTGGGAAGGGTTCTGGTTGTACCGGTAGTGACTCAGACCACCTCCTGAAGTGACTTGATTGGATTTGTATCTGGTTTAAATGTGTATTTGGTGTATTTACATGTGCACTGCTTGTCGCTTGACCTCCTGATATAATCCTGATACTCCAGACACATGAAGGTGTAATCAGGGCCAAATGATTTTAAATGAGGCCTTAGCCAATGAGAACAGAGCATATTTACATAAATCAGTCTTACAGACACAGCAGCAAAACCAGCCGCTCTCTGTCCCTTAAACAGAGTACAAATACAGGCAGAGTACAAATACACCCACACGAATATCATCAGCGGACCTCATCTTCACAAGGAATATGAATATGTGCCCTTTAAGCAGAATACTAACTCACTGGCCATCACGACTGCACAATGTAGTTCACCAGACTGTTGATTCTGATTGATTACATTTACACACCAGGTTGCGGTGGCTCATCGTTTTGCCTCAGCAGAGTTTTTTTTTTTTTTTTTGCCCTTTGGTGATTTCAGAAACTCTACTGCGCAGCATTACAACATCCTTTATGCTGAGCTAACACGCAGCATCTCGCGACCGCAGACAGACGGCATGAGAGTGTAGGTAGGCCTGAGAAACAGAGCGGCATTCCAGCATGTTCTAATGGAGCGCAGCTACAGTAGTGCGGGGGCGATGGCACTGTTTGGCCGGCTATTAAAGAGATTCCTCGGCTAACTGCATTAATGGCTCTTTTTCTTTTCCAGCTCGACGCAAAAAAACAAGCAGCCGTTACAGAAACAATGCCCTTCATGTGAAAAACAGCTTTCTAATCTGCTCAGGCTGTTATCATTCCACCACACTCTATAACTTTTAAGCCAAAAACAACACATTCAGACACTTTTCCCTTCAGCCAAGACATGTCTGGTGTCTGAAGCCAGTATTGTGATCCACTCACTGCGTGAAAAGCGGGTGACGGTGAACGTAGACCTGCTTAAAGTTTTGGTTTAGCATGTAAACAAGTCCACGGCTGGATCTCAAATGGCTCCTTGCTCCCTTGATAGTGTGCAAGGGCATGAAATCAGTGATGATCCTACCAAGGGCGTAGATTTGCTCTGGACATTGGTGGGAACCAAAGACTGACAAAAATGGAGCTGCATAATCTCCACAAACCCAACAACATAATCACAAAACAAACAATCTCTCTCAATGTGTCAATCAAAGTCCATCCAGATAGTGTAGCTACTTTCAAACCAATAAGCAGTGAGTTTACATCTAAAGACTTCACCTCAGCCATAGTGTAAATGAAACAGGTCTCTGACAGAGACCTAAGTTAGACAGACGTGCTGCTCTGGGAGAATATTAGAGAACTGATAGTTGGCAGTTTGTTGTGCAGTTAGTTTCTGAACCATGTTCTTCACAGCTACAGACGATGTTAGCCTGCTGTATGCTGTGTAAAAAAGCCTAGCATCACCATTAACTTTACTATGACAAACTAATTTCATGAGTGAACTTGATTTTAACAGCTAATAGCTCTTTATGTCCACCTTCTTCTTTTCTGCTGCCATCCTCACTCGCTTTTTCACACCCTTGTGTCTCCCACGCTGCACCTGAGTCTCATATGACTGAAAAGCTTTCCTTCCAGTTTTGGCGCTGCTAGCCAATCACACTGGCCATATGTGTTACAGTGAGGAAGGACTCCAGTACAGAACCTGATTTAACCCTTTCTGCACCTCCAGGTTAATAAGACGTTGACAGATCAGGGTTTTTTTGGAGGGGATCAAATTAATGGTGGGGACAATTCAATAACCGCTGGATACTGGCGGGGACACGTCACTTCCGTCCATGCTAATTCTACGCCCTTGGATCCTCACCAAACCAGTCCCAGTTAGACTGGATGAATATAAACAGCTTTCATTTAGACACTTACTGCACCGTTTGTCTGTAGAAGATGTTATATGACGATCTAAGTAGTGTGCACTACATAGGGAGCAGGAAGCCGGAGAGATTCCCATGCTGTTTCTTTCTACCAGCACTTGTAGGTAATCATGGTAAAATGGTGGTGAATCTGAAAAATTTAGGACGCCTTCAGGGACTATTTTGCCTCACAGCAGCCTGCATGTATCTCTCCACAAAGAATAGATTAAAAAAGGTTTTGGGGCCAAAACCATAAAATCGCATCTCAGTGTATTTATAACCATTAACTGTAATAACTTTCTGTGTGGAAGCTTCTATTCACCACCACTGTGCACAGTTCTGATTTCACATCAAACCGGCTGGATTTCACATCAAACCCCATTTTTAAAACTTGGTGGAAAACTATTGACTACTATTATATATACATATATATACACACACAGGGGTTGGACAATGAAACTGAAACACCTGTCATTTTAGTGTGGGAGGTTTCATGGCTAAATTGGACCAGTCTGGTGGCCAATCTTCATTAATTGCACATTGCACCCGTAAGAGCAGAGTTTCAAGTTTAGTTAGCAGGTAAGAGCACAGTTTATCTCAAAATATTGCAATAACACAACATTAAGGGGGACATACCAGAGTTCAAAAGAGGACAAATTGTTGGTGCACATCTTGCTGGCGCATCTTTGACCAAGACAGCAAGTGTTTGTGATGTATCAAGAGCCACGGTATCCAGGGTAATGTCAGCATAGCACCAAGAAGGACGAACCACATCCAACAGGATTAACTGTGGACGCAAGAGGAAGCTGTCTAAAAGAGATGTTGGGTTCTAACCCGGATTGTATCCAAAAAACATAAAACCACGGCTGCCCAAACCACGACAGAATTAAATGTGCACCTCAACTCTCCTGTTTCCACCAGAACTATCCGTCCGGAACTCCACAGGGTCAATATACACGGCCGGGCTGCTATAACCAAACCTTTGGTCACTCGTGCCAATGCCAAACGTCGGTTTCAATGGTGCAAGGAGCACAAATCTTGGGCTGTGGACAATGTGAAATGTGAAAACAAGAAGCGTACCACCCAGACTGTTGCATGCCCAGAGTGAAGCATGGTAGTGGATCAGTGATGGTTTGGGCTGCCATATCATGGCATTACCTTGGCCCAATACTTGTGCTAGATGGGCGCGTCACTGCCAATGACTACCGAACCATTCTGGAGGACCATGTGCATCCAATGGTTCAAACATTGTATCCTGAAGGCGATGTCGTGTATCAGGATGACAATGCACCAATACACACAGCAAGACTGGTGAAAGATTGGTTTGATGAACATAAAAGTGAAGTTAAACATCTCCCATGGCCTACACAGTCACCAGATCTAAATATTATTGAGCCACTTTGGGGTGTTTTGGAGGAGCGAGTCAGAAAACGTTTTCCTCCACCAGCATCACATAGTGACCTGAACACTGTCCTGCAAGAAGAATGGCATAAAATCCCTCTGACCACTGTGCAGGACTTGTATATGTCATTCCCAAGACCAATTGATGCTGTATTGGCCGCAAAAGGAGGTCCTACACCATAGTCATAAATTATTGTGGTCTAAAACCAGGTGTTTCAGTTTCATTGTCCAACCTCTGTATATATAATATAATGAAGAATGTGAGATGAGATATATATATGTGTGTGTGTGTGTGTGTGTGTGTGTGTGTGTGTGTGTGTGTGTGTGTGTGTGTGTGTGTGATTACTACAATAAAACAGCGTCTCAGACATAAGGCAGTGTATTTATAACCATTTCATATAACGACTTCCTGTGTGGGAGCGTTTAGAGGTGGATGTCTGGTTCCATTCACCACCACTGTAAGCAATTCCAACATAGTAAGTTTCCCTACAACAAAGCATTTCACACTAAACCCCTCTAAATTACTTTGTTTACAGCATAACCATTTAATTATGAGGACTTTCTGAAAAATGGTGGACTTCCCCTGTAAGCAGAACAGCAAGTTGGTTCACACTGACCTGCTTGCGAGAGTCACTGTGATCATTCTTAACACACAGACATTTTAAACAGTTCCTCAACAAGAGAGCTCATATTGTACTAGTCATGCATCACTCTTCACCCACCCTCTCTGGGGCAACAGAGGAAAAGGAGGAACAGAGGTGTGGAGCACAAAAGCAAGGGTGATGAATAACTGGCTAGACAGGACAATATCCTATTTAAAGTTCATATTTAAAGTTTATAAACAGCCAGCGTCACCCAGAATCTCCTATCTGTCGGTAAACTATGTACAGCACCTGCTTATTAGTGCAGCGTGAACACCCAGTCCCTTTATACAGCCTCGTATCCCACTACAGTACCAAAACAATTACACTGCCCTTCTGCTTCCGTACTGACCAACTGGAGTCAGCACTGGGTGGGCCATGTCGCCATATCATCACTCTCCAAAGTAAATCATATATGTATCTCCATTTTTGTCCATGTTTTATTTTTCATAACTTGAATGCAGCAGCTGCTCTTTACATTGTGTGCAAACTTCATGATGAATGGACCAATAGAAATGCTCCAAAACAGCTTCTGGTTCTACTGACCACTGAAAGTAAAGACTGTTTCTGTCCTCTCCTGTAGAGTTGTGATTTTGGAAATACATGTCTTTCTTTGGACAGTGACACTATGTCTCATTATTGTACTAATATATATATATTGCATGATACTGCTTTATTCTGTGTATATACTGTATGTCTAGAACCAGAAAAGGACCAACAGAGAGCCTGATTTTTCCAAATGTCTGCATAACACAATCAGTGACCTGAGACGTAATAATTAAGAGATTAAGAGGTAAAAAGGAATTGTAAAGAGTTAGAGCTGTTCAGTGGTGGTAATCGGAACCAGACGTCAGAGTTAAATACCTCTTAAACCTGTTAGCACATGAAATGGTGAACAAATAATAAATACAATACATTTAAATATTTACATAAACACTTAAGGCAGAAGGATACTTGGTAAGGTGTTATAAGACAAATAGTCCACAAGACTTTCCACTATTTTATCATCACCAACATTCAAATAAACTCATTGTTGGTTCACTGGTGGGTTTCATAGTAATTAAAATATGTGTATTTCTGTTGTAGACATGGAGACATCACCGCTACTGTAAACACCATCACTACCACCACTGTAAACAACACCATCACTACCACCACTGTAAACAACACCATCACTACCACCACTGTAAACAACACCATCACCACCACTGTAAACAACACCATCACCACCATCACCACCACGGTAAATAACATCACCACCACTGACACACCACCATCACCACCATCACAGTAAATAACATCACCACCACTGTAAACATCATTTAAACCATTTTACACCAAATCCTCTCTTAATCTCTCTGTTTACACATTAAACATGGAATTATGGAGGAGCTTTAAAAATAGATGGAGCTTTCCTTAAAAATGTTAAAAATCACTAAGTATAAAATTGGATATACTGTATATAGTAAAATGTCTTCAGGTGTCATAATGTTATATTTCTGCCATATCACTCAACCCCAGTCACCACGTTTCCATATGCAACACATTTGCATACGTTTACAACAACAAGCAGGTCGAATAGACCTCAGATCTGCTCCAGTGACACTGCGAGGATCCCTCAGGGCTCACAGCAACAGGAGGTTTCTTTGTGACTGGTCAGTTTTACAGGCTATTCAGTTACACAGTCTAACCCTGGAGTGTCGGAGTCAGTGTCCGGCTGGGGGTGATCTGTCTGCCGCCGGCGCATGAGAACTGAAACGGATGGTGTTTTTGTCTGCACTGGCGCTGCCGCACACCCTCTTTTGTTGAGCCTGGAATAGCACAGGAGCGAACAGGGTGATGTAATGCTCTTGCAGGTGCTTCTGATTGGCTTTCCCTTCAAATGCCAACTCGTGCAGACCGGGCAGTGTCAGCGCTCTGCCCTCAGCACAGTAAACATATACCACACTGTGATTATCCTGCTGCATATTACGACCATCGCAAAACATTCAGACAGATAGGGCTGTACATTATTCCCACATACAGTTCATCTCTGCAGAAAATGATTCATCAGATACACACAGGAGTGGGATTTGAGCGCTGGGAGAATCCCGACCAATAAAATCTGTGATCCGTTAGACTCATTTGCATAACAGCAGTCTTTTGTGAAGTCAGCACTTCAAGGGTTGCAATAACAGTAAACAAGCAATATACTGTGCAGTCAATCTGTTGTGTACATGACTTACACAAAAATACACACACACATATGTGTGTGTGTGTGTGTATATATATATATATATATATATATATATATATATATATATATATATATATATATATATATATATTTATTTATTTATTTATTTATTTATTTATTTATTTATTTATTATTATTATTATTTTTTTTTTTTTGTGCATATACATACACACACACACACACACACAAACACATATATACTTTACCGGCCAAAGTGTTACACATATCGACAACTGCTCTACACAACAGGCTGAATATCGGTGGTGCACAGATTGTCAGTCAGGTCTGTTTCTAACACTGCGCTGACTATACGAGCAGGGGAAACGCTGACTAAGCAAATCCTGACCGATATCTGGACCAGTTTGGAACGAGGTGATTGGGGGGTCAGGTCAGAATGCAAGAACAGGTCACAGCATAAAGAACAACTGAACGCCCACATGTATTGATTTCCACCTTCAGAACCTCTATTTGAATGAGACTCATAGCTATTAGTCGTCTTCTCGCCGGCTGTCCATCTCCAGAGCGTTTTTGTGCGCAGCAGTTCTGTCCATAAACTTCCTTACTTCAAGTTTTTTTTTTAATCAAGCAGCAAATCCATCTGTTAAGTTGTGTTTTTAGTTTCAACCTTATGAACATCTATTTTAGTGAGAGCTGCAGCTCGTAGATGCTTTTCCAATGTTTTCCAACTTCGATGGAACGACAAATCTATCAAGGAACTTCTATCTATTTAACTCAGCATTCTAGCTAATAGTTGTTTACCTGACAGTTTCCAACCATCAGAACATCTAACAGAGCAACAAATCTATATATTGGCTTTTCTATTTCTTTTAACCTTCAGAACCTTTAAACAGTTCTCCTGATGGTTCGCCGATCTATGGTTCTGTTTTAGCCCTCAGAACATCTATCTCTCGCTATTAAATTAAACCTCTAACTGAGTGAGAGTTCTAGCTATAAACAGTTCTGCTGATGGTTCTTCACCTTCTGAATATCTACTGAATGCAAAATCTACAGGTTCTGCTGTGCTCTTCTAGTATTTGTACATCTCCCTGAGAGAGAACTCTCGCAATTCAATTGTTTTTCCATTTTAACCCCTTCAGCACATATACAGGGGTAGTTAATAATTTTTTCTCCAGTTTTCCACAACCAAAAAATCCAGTAGAGCAAATCTATTGAGAGTTCTAGCTATAAAGAGTTCTCCTGGTGCTTCTCCACCATCATCCATTAATTGTTTCTGCTGTGCTGTTCTAGCATCTTTTTGGGTGAGAATTATTTTGAGAATAGCTGTTAAATTGTTTTAACCCCTTCAGCACGTCTACAGGAGCAGTTATTCATTGTTTTCTCAGTTTTTCACCATCAGAACATCTACTAGAACCAAAAATCTACATATGAATTGAGTTCCCACCTTCCAAATTGTGTACCTATTTCTTTTTGAGTGAGAGTTCTTGCTTTAAACAGTTCTTACTGATGGTTTTCCAATGTTCATTAATTGTTTCTGCTGTTCTGTTTTAGCCCTCAATACCTTGGCTTGTACATCTATTAAATTGAACCTCTCACTAAGTGAGAGTTCTAGCTTTAAACAGTTCTGCTGATGGTTCTTCACCTTCTGGCCATCTACTGAATGAAACATCTATTTAGTTATTGGTTCTGCTGTTCTGCTTTAGCTCTCAGAACATCTATGTATGAATCTATTTGAGGGAGAACTCTCGCTATTAATTTGTTTTTCATTTTTAACCCTTTCAGCACGTCTACAGAAGTAGTTACTAATTGTTTTCTCCACAGTTTTCCACCATCAGAACATCTACTAGAACTACAAACATATGAATTGAGTTCCCACCTTCCAAATTGTGTTCCTATTTATTATAATATTCAGATCCTCTATTTGAGTGAGAGTTCTAGCTTTAAACTGTTCTCCTGGTGGTTCTCCACTTTCTGAACATCTACTGAATGATAAAACTATATATGAATTGGTTCATTCTTATTAATGTCATTCTGTAGAGCATCTGTTTAGCTGAGCACTCTAGTTATTAGTTGTTTTCCAACATCAGAACATCTACTAGAGCATCACATCTGTATATGATTTATGTTTTTTCACCTTCCAAACATCTGTGTAAGTGACAAGTCTATCTATTAATTAGTTTTCTTGCAGTTTTTTACTTTCAGAACATCTGCTGGATGACAAATCTATCCATTATTTGGTTCTGTGGTTCTATTTTAGCTCTCAAAACATCCATTTGTACATCTACTTGAGGGAAAACTCTCTCTATTCAATTGCTTTTCCATTTTTATCCACTTCAGGACGTATACAGGAGTAGTTCTTAATTATTTTCCACCTTCAGAACATCTGCTGGATGACAAATCTATCTATGAATCGGTTTTCATGTTGTTTTTCTAGTTATTAGTTGTTATCATGGTGGTTTTCCACCACCAGCAACAGATTTATCTATGAATTGCTTTTGTTCCCTTTTTTATCTTTATAACACATACCAGATGAAAAATGTATCAGTTATTTGGTTCTGCTGTGCTGTTCTAGCTCTCAGAACATATACTGGAAAATCTATTTGGGGGAGAACTCTTGCTATTAAATTAACCCTCTATTTCATTGAGAATTCTAGCGTAAAACAGCCTCCTAATTTTCCGCCTTCAGAACATCTACTGAATGAAATATATACTTAATATTTGGTTCTGCTGTGCTGTTCTAGCTCTTAGAACATCTATTTGTATATCTATTTGAGGAAGAACTCTCGCTATTCATTTGTTTTTCCATTTTTAACCCCTTCAGCATGTCTACAAGTGGTTATTTACTGCTTTCCCCACAATTTTCCACCATCAGAACATCTACTAGAGCTACAAATCTATATCTCCTGTTCTGACCACCAGCTGACAGTTTGACCACCAATCACTGGACTGGCGATGGAGCTTTACTGACGAACAGCAGTGAAATTGTGGTTTTTATATGGAGCTCATCATGATAAGCACAGTTTGGAGATAATAGTGATGATAGTGTTCTGATGATTATCTCGTCCACACTCAAGGTTCTAGACAGCACCAGAAACCTTCTCTGACTTTAAACAAAAGTGGAACTATTAAACCAAACATAGAACCATTTACGCAATGAGCTAGTTTTTGTGTTGTCATGGTTTTATATATAACCACTGGTTCTACCAAAGAACCTCAGGGTTCTTTGGCAAAAGCTCTACTTAGTACCATATGTTCTATATAGAATAATTTCATGCTTAAAAGGTTATTTGCATGGTGAAACAGTTCTTGTCTACACACTTCTGCAAAAGTTATTTATTAAAGGCATGGCTTGTATTTAGAACCATGAGTTCTAATAGTTCTTTACATAGTGAGAGTGTTCAAAGGTTCTTCAGTTTAGGCATGATAGTGAGTTCTGAAATGGTTCTCTGCACTCAGATTTGATGAAGAACACAGCACGCTCTAGCAAAAGGGGTTGTATGTCATCAGGCTTGTAACTTTTGGTGCTATAAAGAACCACATTCTCCATCAGTCTGAGGACCCTAATTAAGCCCTCACTTTTATTGCTTTACTAAAGAACCTTTGAAGTGCTTCACTATGCAAAGAACCGCTATGGTTCTAGATAGAGAGAACCACCAGGTTTTGAATATGCATGATATATCCTGCTTCTGCCAGTGCTACAAGCGCCAGCACCTTACTCTCTAGTTAGTACCCCCTTCCTGGGTTCCACTGGGGTTCCCTAATGTTCCACGCTCAAAGCTTGGTGGCCCAAGCGCTCGTGCAGAACGTACCTGAGCGAAGTAGAGGTTGAGCAGACACAAGGTGGAGAACTGCAGGCATACTGGGAAACAGTACAGGAGCCAGAAGGGCAGAGGCTGCAGCTGGCTGGCCTGAGCCACGTTCCTGAAGTAGAAGGAGAAGAGCGTGGTCCTCAGAGCTGACCAGGCCAGGCAGAGGAACAGGAACACGCTCCTGTAGCTCAGCCGCTTGTGTCCGTAGTGCAGGATGAGCCAAAGTTGGGAGTAAACGAAGAAGAAGAGCAGCGAGTAGAGCGCCGTGTAGACGGCGGTGAGAACCAGCTGCACCTGGGGGGAACCTGCAGCAGCAGCGCGGCTCGGCTCAGCAGGAGGATCCGCCACAGACCTGACCTGGTTTCCAGGGAACAGCATAGCGAAGCAGGAGGAACACAGCGAGGCTGCTCCGCGACGCTGGCCTGCTCAAGACGCGCTCCTCTCTCTGCTCTCCCTGCGGGCTGCTGCTGCTGACCAGAGCCTGAAAGTTCTCATAGGAGCTGCGAGAATCTGGAGAACTTGAAGAGCGGAAAACAACAGCAGCAGCAGCAGCAGCTCCTCCTGACTGAGTGGCTGTCAAACTAGAAGGTCTTTAAAAAATAATAACATCAATAATAATAATAACAATAATAACAATTAATTCTACTAAAGTGCCCCAACTGGCTGCACAGCTCCAGGGTCTGTCTATGGGGGGAGCTGAGAAACAGACAAACAAGGGGAGGAGAGAGAGAGAAAAAGAGAGAGAGAGAAGCCCCTCCAAAGCCCCTCCAAGAGAAATCTCTGCACAGCAGCTCCTTCAGCGCGCACACAAAAACAACTCCTGAAAAAAAGCGAGGATATGTAGAGCGCAATCAGCTGGGACAGACTGCAGGCAGGGACACGCCCCCTCGACGCAGAGTCCCGCCCCCTGGCCAATAGCAACGCACTAAGCGGAGGGGGTGCCTCAATTTGAGCACTCACTCCCTGCGTAGTGCACTAGCAGCCAAAAGTGAGGAAGTGACTGGCTACACACTTAAAAACAAGGCGAGAACAGGTTTCAAGGGTTCAAGGGTTCTTTAAATGTGATGGTTCTAGAGCTCATTCTTGAATGTTTCTATGCATGGTGAAATGGTTCTTCAGATTAACGGAGAACAGGTTGTATATGGTTCTGCTTGACGCCACAGTAGTAGCAGAACTTTTGTTTTGATGCTACATAGAACCATTCTCAGAAATGTTCTATATAGAACCATTTGCATGCTTAAATGGTTCTGTGCATGGTGAAATGGTTCTATAAGGATCTGCATGGTGAAATGGTTATTCAGATTAATGGAGAACGAGTTGTGTATGGTTCTGTATAGCATCAAAAAGGGTTCTTTGCATAATGACATGGTTCTTTAGATCAATTAAGCACCAAAACGGGTTCTACTGTTTTTTACAAACTTGACATCATTGCAATAAAAGAACGCTTTATGGTTCTTTAATAGAACCATAATCACTCAAGATGCTATTTGAATGCTTAAATGCTTCATTGCATAATAAGAGGGTTCTTCAGATTGACTGGGGATGTGGTTCTATATAGCACCAAAAAAGGGTCCTTCTGTTTTTTCAAGGTTGACACCACAATAGCAGCAGAACCTTTTTATTGAAGCTACATAGAACCTTCTCAGAAATATTCTATATAGAACCATTTGCATGGTGAAATTGTTCTATGCATGGTGAAATGGTTCTACAGGTTGATTGAGAATGTGGTGTATATGGTTCTATTCAGCTTCAAATAGGGTTCTTTTGTTGTTACAAGTGCAACATCATAACAATAAAAGAACACTGAATGGTGCTACATTTTCTGAGACGTTATATCCAGAACCATTAACTTTCATTTTCCAGAACCATTTGCATTTTTAAATGGTTCTTCAGATTAATGGAGTTAAAGATGTTCACCACACTCTTAACTCCATTAATATGGTTCTGTAAAGCATCCAGTAGGGTTCTTTTGTTGTTGCAAGCATGACATCATAGCAATAGACGAACGCTGTATGGTGCTACATAAACCCGTTTGCTAAGACGTTCAACATACAGCCATGAACACACAAAGAACCATTTGCATTCCGAAACGGTTCTCTGTATGGTAAAATGGTTCTTTAGATTGATAAATTAAGTGTTGTTTATGGTTTCATATTTTCTATATAAAAGATGGTTCTTCAAGGGTTCTTTAGTATAGGGAATGGTTCGATTTAGAACCACAAGTTCTGTATAGAACCATTTGCAGGCATAAATGGTTTTCTTCATGATGAAATGGTTCTTCAGATTCACAGAGAATGTGTTGTATATGGTTCTATGTAGCACCAAAAAGGGTTCTTCTGTTGTTACAAGCTTAACATCTTAACAAAAACAGAACCCTTTCTGGTGCTACAAAAATATATATAGAACCCCTGGCATGCTTAAATGGTTCTTTGCATGGTGAAATGGTTCTCCAGCTCAAGAGAATGTGGTGTATATAGCACCCAAAAATGCATGAACACCACATGCACTCCACTTAGTAGGGGACTACAAAGTGCGATTGGAAGGCAGCCAGTCTGGAAATGTATTTTCGCATCTTTGGAAAATAACGTTCAATTTTGAAATAAATCTAATAAATCTATTCGGACTTTACTTCAAAATGAATAAAACATTTTCATATAATAATAAAAAACAATGAAATAGTCAGTGTTATATAAATATTATCATTATTTGGCTTTTTTAAGACTTTTTACATTCAGGTGTTCATCTGAAGGTTGACGGCTGTAGCTGGTGTCTCATTTTTGGATAGATAGATAGATAGATAGATAGATAGATAGATAGATAGATACTTTATTGATCCCAAAGGAAATTTAGCAATTTAGGGATATATATATATATATATATATATATATATATATATATATAAAACATTGATTTGGAGAATATGTTCCAGTTTGCGGGATCATCAGGATCATTCCTGCAAAATGGGCACAGTGAGCTCGCTCCCTTCGAAGTGCCCTAAGTAGGGTGCATTTGTTTGGTTTGGAACGCACTGTCTGGACTTCATAATCCGCCTCCCCGCTCGTGATTGGCTATCAGTGGACCCTGCCCCTGTTTTCTGGGGGCTTGCATAGGCTGAGCTGTCTCTGATTGGTCGTCAGAGTCTTTGATGGAGAATCCCGGGCTTGTGATTGGAGGATTTTGGCGCATGCTTTCTGAACGAGTCTCGGAGCTACAGTCGCTACACAAACAAGAAACTGGTGGTGTTTTATAGTCTGAGCTGCAGCTTTAATGTCAGACAGAGAGAGCCGAGCAGACCACTCTAGCAGAGTCGGAGCGATGCTGATTCCGCGCTCGACCCAGGCTCGGTCCAGGCTCGGCCCAGGCTCGGTCCACTCTGACTTTGGAAAGTACAACCACTGTTTTTCTCAGTTCGCATGCTAATGCATTAGCGAGCACCGTCAAATCCCCCATCCGTCCAATTAAACGCTCTGAAGTGGTGAAGTAGCAGCTCTCAGGCTGCAGCTCTCTGAGATCATGTTCTGTATGAACGCTGCAGCTCTTCTGCTGCTGGGCTTCATGTCTGCACAGTGGGGGTCTGTAAACGGCTCGAAACTGGTGCAGCACACAGCTCAGAGCCTCAGGGAGGCCGAGCTGGCCGGGAAAACCTCCTTCATCTACTTTGGCAAACACGGTAAGAAATGGCCAAGCTTCCATTTTCACAATGTACAAGTCCACCTTAAATACAGCGGCGGTTCCACTGCGGCCACTGTGGCGGCTCCTCTATCTTCAGCACGTACTGCGGCCTCATTTAAGGTGGAACGGATAATTCAAACAGCGACTCGTTTAGAGATCATCAATAACTTCAGAATTTAGTCATAAGGCAAATCAAGTTTTATTCGTTACATAATTTGACCTTATTTATGTTTTTGTTTAATGTTAATAAAGCTTAATTTTCTTTTTATACATATATTTAAAATACAAAATATTTTAAGTGTGAATATGTATAGTAATGTATTCTTGGTGCATTAAAGGGCCCATATCTTATGTTTATGCCCCGCAGCTCCAGTTGTGATGTATTTGTGTATTTAATTCATCTTTACATGACGGTTTTATTGCCTGTTTTTACTGATCTATGTAAATGAGCTCTGTTTTGATTGGCTGTGCTTACCATATTTAGAAAAGCACCCAAAGCTGGAACATTCCTCTTCCGTGTGAGTGGGCTGGAAAAGTGCAGTAGACTGAATGGGTGGATATATGTATATGGGTTCTGTGATGTCTCAGAAACACTGAATTCTAAACAGGATCAGTGTAATGTACGTATATGTACTGTGTGCTGTGTTTGGGGTGAATTATAAATGTTAAAGCCTCAGTAGTGTTTGCACATTACTTCAAGCCATGGAAGCTCAGTTTTCCATGACATGGGCCCTTTAAGACTTTAACAGCACTCACATACTACATAGAGCATAGGAGGTAAGGTGTATGTGTTTTCTGAGATATAGGCTCTTTAATAGAACATGGGAAGTAAGGTATATGTGTTTTCTAAGATATTGGCTCTTCAGGTATATGTGTTTTCTGAGATATGGGCTCTTTAATAGAACATGGGAAGTAAGGTGTATATGTTTTCAGAGATATGGGCTCTTTAATAGAACATAGGAAGTAAGGTATATGTGTTTTCTGAGATATGTGCTCTTTAATAGAACATAGGAATTAAGGTATATGTGTTTTCTGTGATATTGGCTTTTTAGGTATATGTGTTTTCTGAGATATGGGCTCTTTAATAGAACATAGGAAGTAAGGTATATGTGTTTTCTGAGATATGGGCTCTTTAATAGAACATAGGAAGTAAGGTATATGTGTTTTCTGAGATATTGGCTTTTTAGGTATATGTGTTTTCTGAGATATGGGCTCTTTAATAGAACATAGAAAGTAAGGTATATGTGTTTTCTGAGATATGGGATCTTTAATAGAACAAAGAAAGTAAGGTATATGTGTTTTCTGTGATATGGGATCTTTAATAGAACTTGGGAAGTAAGGTATATGTGTTGTCTGAGATATGGGCTCTTTAATAGAACATAGGAAGTAAGGTATATGTGTTTTCTGAGATATTGGCTTTTTAGGTATATGTGTTTTCTGAGATATGGGCTCTTTAATAGAACATAGGAAGTAAGGTATATGTGTTTTCTGAGATATTGGCTTTTTAGGTATATGTGTTTTCTGAGATATGGGCTCTTTAATAGAACATAGAAAGTAAGGTATATGTGTTTTCTGAGATATGGGATCTTTAATAGAACAAAGAAAGTAAGGTATATGTGTTTTCTGTGATATGGGATCTTTAATAGAACTTGGGAAGTAAGGTATATGTGTTTTCTGTCATATGGACTCTTTAATAGAACATGGGAAGTAAGGTATATGTGTTGTCTGAGATATGGGCTCTTTAATAGAACATAGGAAGTAAGGTATATGTGTTTTCTGAGATATTGGCTTTTAGGTATATGTGTTTTCTGTGATATGGGCTCTTTAATAGAACATGGGAAGTAAGAAATATGTGTTTTCTGAGATATGGGCTCTTTAATAGAACATGGGAAGTAAAGTATATGTGTTTTCTGTGATATGGGCTCTTTAATAGAACATGGGAAGTAAGGAATATGTGTTTTCTGAGGTATGGGCTCTTTAATAGAACATAGGAAGTAAGGTATATGTGTTTTCTGTGATATGGGCTCTTTAATAGAACATGGGAAGTAAGGAATATGTGTTTTCTGAGATATGGGCTCTTTAATAGAACATGGGAAGTGAGGTATATGTGTTTTCTGTGATATGTGCTCTTTAATAGAACATGGGAAGTAAGGTATATGTGTTTTCTGTGATATGTGCTCTTTAATAGAACATGGGAAGTAAGGTATATGTGTTTTCTGAGATATGTGCTCTTTAATAGAACATGGGAAGTAAGGTATATGTGTTTTCTGTGATATGTGCTCTTTAATAGAACATAGGAAGTAAGGTATATGTGTTTTCTGTGATATGGGCTCTTTAATAGAACATGGGACGTAAGGTATATGTGTTTTCTGTGATATGGGCTCTTTAATAGAACATGGGAAGTAAGGAATATGTGTTTTCTGAGGTATGGGCTCTTTAATAGAACATAGGAAGTAAGGTATATGTGTTTTCTGTGATATGGGCTCTTTAATAGAACATGGGAAGTAAGGTATATGTGTTTTCTGTGATATGGGCTCTTTAATAGAACATGGGAAGTAAGGAATATGTGTTTTCTGAGATATGGGCTCTTTAATAGAACATAGGAAGTAAGGTATATGTGTTTTCTGTGATATGGGCTCTTTAATAGAACATGGGAAGTAAGGTATATGTGTTTTCTGAGATATGGGCTCTTTAATAGAACATAGGAAGTAAGGAATATGTGTTTTCTGAGATATGGGCTCTTTAATAGAACATAGGAAGTAAGGTATATGTGTTTTCTGTGATATGGGCTCTTTAATAGAACATGGGAAGTAAGGTATATGTGTTTTCTGAGATATGGGCTCTTTAATAGTGACTGTAATATCTCCAGCTGTGTGTAAATCAGTGGAACCTGAAGCATGTCTGTGTTCTTCTGCAGTTAATCCAGCAGTTAAAGCCTTTGTAGAGCAGCTGGAGATGTCTGCGCAGGTCTTGGAGGACTATGGCTTGTCGGTCGGTAAGGTAGGAAATCTTTATACTTCACCTGCTCAGCCTTCGTTCACAAACAGCCTCTGTATTTACTTCAGCACCTTATACTGTATAATTATCTCTTATATTTTATCTCCTGTAGGTCATTATTGTTTTTCATTAGTTAATTTTGCTTTTTTATTGAGCAGACAATGTTTAGACAATGCTTTTCCCCACATGCTGTTTTAATTACACTAATTTAATCATTAGTTATTTAGTTATTTAGAGTGAAAGATGTCATGTTAAACATTGTTTTTGTAGTATTTGTATTTGTTACATACTTTACAATGATGTATTTATGGCTTTAATGTATGTATGTGTATATATATATGATATATCTTTTTGTATATATTTTGAATTTGTTTTTGTCTTTTTATTTGTTTACAGTATTTTATATTTATTTATAATTATTTTTTGCCATTTTACATACTGCTTTTGTTACTTCTGTGCTTAAATTTTACATCATTTTATTGTTATTATTTAAAAATGGGTATACATGTATATTCTTATACGGGTGTGTTGGGTGAAGCACTTTGAATTGCTTTTTAATGTGTGAGAGGTGCTCTGTAGAGATTATTGTTATTATTATTATTATTATTATTGTATAAGTACAAGCTGAATGCATTATCTTGTGAAGAACATGAGTCTGAACATGAGTAGTAGTGTAAGGAGGTTTTTGATATCTGAGTGTGAATGAGTGATATGGGAACATGTTTTTAGATAAGTGTGTATTAGGTTCTAGTTAAGCAAAAATGCATATGTGTAGTAGTGTAAGCAGGTTCTAGATAACAAAAAGAAAGAATGTGAATGATAGTGTAAGCATGTTCTACATAACCAAGCCTGAACATAAAAAGTAGTATTAGCAGGTTCTTGATATCTGAATGTTAATGCGGAAACAGGTTTGAGATAAGTGTGAATCAGGCTCTGTAAAGACTTATTATTATTATTATTATTATTATTGTTATTATTATTATTATTGTTTTGTTATTATTATTATTATTATTATTATTATTATTATTATTATTATTATTATTATTATTATTATAAGTACAGGCTGTAGTTGCTCTGTTCTAGTTCATTACCTGCACATGACGGTCAGAAAGCTTCTCTGATGGTATGACAGTGGCGTGTGATGAGTTACTGATGCGAAGCTGCTCCTGCAGGTGAACTGTTCTGAGGAGAACGTGGAGAAGTACTGCGCAGGAGGAGAAGTGATGAAGAAGGTGTATTTATTCAGGTGGGAATTGATTCCGGTTCTCACCGTGTGCCCAGAAGAACGTGGTCTGTAATCTGCTTCTCTGATAATCTCTGTAATCTGATTAAACTGGATGACCTTTTTACTGGCTGCCTGTGTTTCAGAGGTGCTGATGTTCTGAGATGTTTTGATATCGACACAGTGTTTGATGTCAACGCCATCGTCTCCCACGTTCTGTTGTGAGTTGACTGGATTCTTGTACTCACTGTGTAGTTTACATGATGAGTGATCTGCATGATGCAGCGCTCACACTTGGGTTCTGTTTTCTGGTCTTCGGAACCTTACTGTTTCTCTCCTGTTAGCACCGTGCTCTTCAGAGAGGTCCGGTATGTACACACTCCTGTGGAGCTGCTCGCTGTGGAGAGGGCCATGAAGGGAAAGATGGACATCGTGATGGGCCACATTCCGGTGCTCGGCCTTCCAGGTGAGTACTCTGATCTGGTAATGAACTGATTGTCGAGGTGTGGTTGGACACAAAATGGTTCCATTCTTGAAATGACCAACAGATACTGATCCAGTGATCCAGTCTGGATTGTTTTCTCTGTGGTATGTAGGTAGATACAGCCGAGCGAGCTCTCCTATTGGTTAGGGCTTCAGAAGCTGGACTGAAGAACTTACATATTATATTACCTACCAACATAATGAGGAATCAACCAATCACAGTCTGATTAACAACGAGATCAGTGAGAGTTAGTGTTACTTTAGGTTCTTGATTTAAGTGGTAGTATAAGCAGATTCTAGATAGTCGAGTGTGATATGAGCAGTGGTGTCAGCAGGTTCTAGATAACCAAGTCATGAATATAAGTGGTAATATAAGTAGGCCCTAGATAACTGGGTGTAAATATGAGTGATCATGTAAGCAGGTTCTCGATTGCTGGTGTGACTGGTAGTGTAAGCAAGTTCTAGATAACCAAGTGTGAAGGTGAGTGGTAGGGTAAGCAACTTTTAGATGAGTAAGCGTAATTTAGTGGTAGTGTAAGCAGGTTCTAGACAACTGAGTGTGAATATAAGTGGTAGTGTAAGCAGGTTCTAGATTGCTGCATGTAAATATAAGTGGTAGTGTAAGCATGTTCTGGTTAGTTTTTATGAATGTTAAGAATTTTAAGCACTTTAGTCTCTCTGGAGGTTCTAGATAACTGAGTTTGAATAAATGATTAAGCTCAGTTAAGTTGTAGAATGTTAAAAAGTTCAATTAAGCTTGTTTCATTGCCATACAATGTATTAGGCAATATATATACACGAGTCTAAGATCACACCCAGGTTACATCAGATTTGATATTAGTAGTTAAAGAATTGAATCCTTGATATAAAAGTATATCTGTATATGTTTAAAATTAAACCAAGTAAATGTGTTTTTTTTTTCTGAGCAGAACATCGAGCTTTAATGGAGGCAGCGTTCGTGTATGGAGCCAAGTACCAGTTTGTGCAGACCACTGGAGCCCCTCTACTTAAACACATGGGGTAAATGTTGTTCAGTTATATTTAGTCAGCAAGAGCCACATCATATCTCCAACACAGTAACTTCACTGGTGAAGAATAAACTTTCTTACCTTTTACTGTACGTTAAAGGGTCTATATTATTAATATATGCTAGAAATATCCTTGCACAGAGAGACTTTACCAGCATAAGCTTTTTAAATAGTACTATTAAAATCGACCACAGCCAGAATCAGTACTGCCGGGCCATCTGCCCTCAGGCCGTGGAGAGGTTGGTTTTGGTATGAAATGGTCTAGATGTTGTTTACAGCGGTGGCGATGGTGTTTACAGTGGTAGTGATGGGAACCAGAGGTCTCCATGTCTACAACACAAATATACACTTTGTATTTGCTATCAAACCCACCAGTGAACCTACACGTGTCTTCTGAGTTTGTATGAACGTTGATGATGGAAAATAATACCTTTTCTATGGGGACTATTTTGCTTCACAGCATCCTACATGTATCCCTCCGCCATGAATACATTTAAATAAATTGATTAAGATACGCCCAAAACATAATCACAGAACTACCATAAAACAATGTCTCAGTTCACAAGAGCTGCATATTCATAACCATTTACTGTAATACGCTACTGTGAGGGAGCTTTTAGAGTTGGATGTCTGGTTCCATTCACCACCATTGTGATCAGTTCTGACTCAGCATTTCACATCAAACCTCTCTGAATGGCTGTGTTTACATCGCAACCTTAGTGCGGAAGTGTATGTCCTCTTACTTAAGTGAGCAAGATTGATGATTTTAAACAAGCTCTGTTCTGATTGGCTGACAGGTATAATATAAAATCAGTCCAGGCTGAAATTACTCTACTTCAGTATGAGTGGGTGGGGCTAGACCACTGTTGGACGAATAGGTGGATATATGTAAATGTGTTGATTTCTGTGACATCACAGAGTTTAAAACAGGCTGTTTGTGCAGCTTGGTTTTCATAGATGGACTCAGGTGTAGCTCAAGTGTTTAAACACTGTGTCCCTGTCCACTCTATTAGACACTCCTACTACTTGCTGGTCCACCTTGTAGATGTAAAGTCAGAGACAGTAGCTCATCTGCTGCTGCACAGTTTGTGTTCTCTAGTCCTTCATCAGTGGACACAGGACGCCGCCCACAGGACACTGTTGTCTGGATAGTTTTGGTTGGTGGAGTGTAGCTCCTGTAGGGTCAGTGGAGCTGATACAGTGGACAGTGTGTGTAGATACAGGGAGATGGTTTTAATATTATGGCTGATTAGTGTATATATATATATTTTTTACATTATAGCCTGAGTTTAAGGGGTTAAGTTTTGCTATACAGGATTTAAGTCCTAGAGACTGCTGAGCGTCTTATACCTGCTAAAGGCATTAGTGAGGAGTACAGTGATCATGCTGGAGGTTTATGAGACTCGTTGCTCCAAATTCCAGCAGATTTGGGTTAAAATGGGGAAGAAACTCAAATGTATTCCAACTTTTGCTGCTAATCCTGGTTTTAATAAGCCCTTCTCGTTCCGCTTCCAGAGTCGTTGATCCGGCCTCGGTTCAGGCTCGTCTCTGGTTCCTCCACTGCAGCGGAGTGACTCGCCCCTCTGAGCCATGTCCACCCACACTGATGAGGAAACCACTGACCACCATCAACATACACACCTTCCTTCAGCTGATGGAGGCACCACTCCTAGTGAGAAAGCTTACCACTGCCTTCCTGTAGATAACAATATCACTGTATTATGGTAAAAAAAAATATGAGCATGACTGTTATTTTTGAGTAAAATAATATAATTATATAACTATACAATAATAATGACCCACTCAGGCATGATCAACTTAAACTACAACATCGTAGATCATTGATTTATTCAGCTTCCAGTCAAGTACAAGTTATTCATTGAGATATTTCTGAGGAGGTTATATAAAAGATAATCCACTTACATAATCAAGGAAAACATCAAAAGAAAACAAATCAAAACTGGGATTTAAAAAAATCATTAAAAGCTACCGAAAAGCTATCTCCTAACAACCACCAAGAACACCTGGTAGACCCACCAACACTGTCCTCCCATCAGATAAACAGCACTTTGATCTTTAAGTGAGAGAAAAACATCAAGCTCCACTTTCAGGTCAAAGAACATCCACACGACTTTCTGTAGATCTCTCCACTGTGAGAAGACACCTTAATGCTAAGGGGGTCTGAAAGGATGTGTAGAAAATCCTCACTGAGAAAAGGAGACACAGACACATCAAACAAAGAAGCTGCTGCTGTTCTCAGAACAATAGACTGACCAGCCCAGAGTCCAGAACCTCAAAATTTCCACTGAATTTCACACCAGAGGAAAAACCTCTTCACTGTTCTTAGCGATCTGAAACACCAGCCCTTTTCTCTTCATGGTGACATCATCTTGTAACACAGCCCTTACACGACACCCAGAGAGCTAAACCAGTGACAGCTGACCACTCTGAAACGTCCTGCTCCAGTCCAGCATGTGAAGTCTGATTCTACCAGGCTTTCTAGACTGAACTGACCTGGTGGAACGCTGGCGGTTGACTAGTCAGAACTGAGTGGGTGACCACTCAAACAGTAAACTAATAAAATCCCTCCACTCAGAAACAGTAAACCAGTAAGAACTGACCACTCTGAAACAGTAAACCAGTAAAAAAACTGACCACTCTAGAACAGTAAACCAGTAAAAACTGACCACTCTGAAACAGTAAACCAGTAAAAACTAACCACTCTGAAACAGTAAACCAGTAAAAAAAACTAACCACTCTGAAACAGTAAACCAGTAAAAACTGACCACTCTGAAACAGTAGACCAGTAAAAAAAACTGACCACTCTAGAACAGTAAACCAGTAAAAACTGACCACTCTGAAACAGTAAACCAGTAAAAACTGACCACTCTGAAACAGTAAACCAGTAAAAAAAACTAACCACTCTGAAACAGTAAACCAGTAAAAAAACTAACCACTCTGAAACAGTAAACCAGTAAAAACCAACCACTCTGAAACAGTAAACTAGTAAAAACTGACCACTCTGAAACAGTAAACCAGTAAAAACTAACCACTCAAACAGTAAACCAGTAAAACTGACCACTCTGAAACAGTAAACCAGTAAAAACTAACCACTCTGAAACAATAAACCAGTAAAAACTGACCACTCTGAAACAGTAAACCAGTAAAAACTGACCACTCTGAAACAGTAAGCCAGTAAAAACTGACCACTCTGAAACAGTAAACCAGTAAAATCTAACCACTCTGAAACAGTAAACCAGTAAAAACTGACCACTCTGAAACAGTAAGCCAGTAAAAACTGACCACTCTGAAACAGTAAACCAGTAAAAACTAACCACTCTGAAACAATAAACCAGTAAAAACTGACCACTCTGAAACAGTAAACCAGTAAAATAAACTAACCACTCTGAAACAGTAAACCAGTAAAAACTGACCACTCTGAAACAGTAAACCAGTAAAAACTAACCACTCTGAAACAGTAAACCAGTAAAAAAAACTAACCACTCTGAAACAGTAAACCAGTAAAAAAAACTAACCACTCTGAAACAGTAAACCAGTAAAAACTGACCACTCAGAAACAGTAAACCAGTAAAAACTAACCACTCTGAAACAGTAAACCAGTAAAAACTGACCACTCTGAAACAGTAAATCAGTAAAAACTAACCACTCAAACAGTAAACCAGTAAAAACTGACCACTCTGAAACAGTAAACCAGTAAAAACTGACCACTCTGAAACAGTAAACCAGTAAAAACTGACCACTCTGAAACAGTAAGCCAGTAAAAACTGACCACTCCAGTCCAGCTGAAGGTGGAACTTGTTCTGCTGGACGTTCAGGGTGGGACTCAGACTCAGACTCTGACACCATTATAAGAAGAGCTACAGCTGTGTGGGGGCGGAGCTTGTAACAGGATGCCACTCTGTTGGTTTACCAATCAGAACAGAGTGGGCCAGCTGACCAATCAGATCACAGTGGGCTCATTGGGATGCGGGGCTTAAAAACACAGGAGCTCTAACAGAGTTTCAGAGAGAGAGAGAGAGAGTACAGACGTACAGTATCTGTTCTAGTAGAACCCTAACACACACCAAACACACACACCAAACACACACACCTAACACACACACCTAACACACACACCTAACACACACACCAAACACACACCAAACACACACACCAAACACACACACCAAACACACACACCTAACACACACACCTAACACACACACCAAACACACACCAAACACACACCAAACACACACACCAAACACACACACCTAACACACACCAAACACACACCAAACACACACACCAAAACACACACACCTAACACACACACCAAACACACACACCAAACACACACCCCAAACACACACCAAACACACACCAAACACACACACCAAACACACACACCAAACACACACACCAAACACACACACCCAAACACACACACCAAAACACACACACCTAACACACACACCTAACACACACACCAAACACACACACCAAACACACACCAAACACACACCAAACACACACACCAAACACACACACCAAACACACACACCAAACACACACACCAAAACACACACCAAACACACACACCAAACACACACACCAAACACACACCAAACACACACACCAAACACACACACCTAACACACACACCTAACACACACACCTAACACACACACCAAACACACACACCAAACACACACACCAAACACACACCAAACACACACCAAACACACACACCAAACACACACACCAAACACACACACCAAAACACACACACCAAAACACACACACCTAACACACACACCTAACACACACACCTAACACACACACCAAACACACACACCAAACACACACCTAGCACACACCTAGCACACACCTAGCACACACCAAACACACACCAAACACACACACCAAACACACACACCAAACACACACCCAACGCACACCCAACGCACACCTAACACACACACCAAACGCACACCTAACACACACACCAAACACACACACACCAAACACACACACACCAAACACACACACCAAACACACACACACCTAACACACACACCTAACACACACACCTAACACACACACCTAACACACACCAAACACACACACCCAACGCACACCCAACGCACACCCAACGCACACCCAACGCACACACCTAACACACACACCAAACGCACACCTAACGCACACACCAAACACACACACACCAAACACACACACACCAAACACACACACCAAACACAGAAAGTCAGTTCAGTAGCTCTGCTTTAAACACCTGAAAGCTCTGAGTGTTGAAGAGTTCATGTGAACATGTAAACTGTGTTGTGCTCCATTGCAGACAGAAGCAGCTGTAGACCCTGATGAAGTACAGGTGGTCTATAAACAGCTGAACGTTCCACTGCTGTTCCTGTTCACTCAGTCCGAAACACTGCCACTGGACCGGAACACGGCTGAGTCTGTGGCACGGAGGCTCCGGGGGGAGGTGGGGGTGGTACTTATCCACAGGTGGGCAAGAAATACAGCCATGCATCCAGAGCCTAATAATAACAATAATAATAATAATGGTATATATGTCATTATACGTGTATATGACTTATTCATAAAAAAACTAGATTAAACAAAGAATTTTCTTTATTTAGTTGTTTTTTTTTGTTGGATTAACAAAGATCATGGATCATAGATGTTAAATTATTGACCAAAAAAATATTGTTTTATTATTTTTTTATCCTCTGTTTTCAAAGGTGAGGAATTCTAAACTGAAATTAATGTTATTTGCTAAATAAAAAAATATATTAAGAACAAAAAAAAGAAATTCTAGAAATGATGTAATTTGATGTATAAGGAATTATGAATTTCATTCTGATGAAACATTTATGAATAATAAGCCTGTAAATACGAAATTCTATACTGCCTTCAAATTACATCATCGCTGTCCAAAGAAAAACATGTATCTTTTTTATATCATCTGAATTCTGCAGCTGCCGTTTACATGTATATGGTGTGAAGATTTCATGGCGAGTGGACCAGTGGAAATTGGCTGGACACATTTCAGGTTTTATTGACTTGCATTAAAAGTAAAGGTGGTTTTTGGCCTCTCCTGTAAAGTTTCCGTTTTGGAGGCACATATTTTTCTTTTAAAAAAAAACAACATCAGTATTTGTTTGGACTTATTTAAAAATATATATAATAATAATTATTATTATTTTTGTCAATGATTTATCATCTATGAGTTAATAACATTTTGTTAATCAAATTAAAAAGGATTTTTTTTTATTCTGGGGAAAAATAGTTACGGCTCACTTAATATATAAAGTAAATTATTTGCTAAGGTTTACCTAGTTTTATTAATAATAACATGTGTTTATACATAAAGTCATATACATACATATATAATGACATATATACAATTAATATTGTTAATAATAAGATACCCTGAACACTTAAGCACAGGGAGAACATGCTCCACACAGAACGGCCTGGACCGGGAATCCAACCCAGATCGTCTTGCTGTGAGACGACCGTGATCACTACACCACTGTACTAACCACTACACCACCATACTAACCACTACACCACCATACTAACCACTACACCACCATACTAACCACTACACCACCGTACTGACTACTACACCAACATGCTGACCACTACACCACCATGCTGACCACTACACCACCATGCTAACCACTACACCACCGTACTGACCACTACACCAACATGCTGACCACTACACCACCGTACTGACTACTACACCAACATGCTGACCACTACACCACCATACTAACCACTACACCACTGTACTAACCACTACACCACCGTACTAACCACTACACCACCGTACTGACTACTACACCAACATGCTGACCACTACACAACCGTACTGGCCACTACACCACCATACTAACCACTACACCACCGTACTAACCACTACACCACCGTACTAACCACTACACCACCGTACTAACCACTACACCACCTTACTAACCACTACACCACCATACTAACCACTACACCACCATACTAACCACTACACCACCGTACTAACTACTACACCACATTACTAACCACTACACCACCGTACTAACCACTACACCACCGTACTAACCACTACACCACCGTACTAACCACTACACCACCATACTAACCACTACACCACCATACTAACCACTACACCACCGTACTAACCACTACACCACCGTACTAACCACTACACCACTGTACTAACCACTTCACCACCGTACTAACCACTACACCACCGTACTAACCACTACACCACCGTACTAACCACTACACCACCGTACTAACCACTACACCACCATACTAACCACTACACCACCATACTAACCACTACACCACCATACTAACCACTACACCACCGTACTAACCACTACACCACCGTACTAACCACTACACCACTGTACTAACCACTTCACCACCGTACTAACCACTACACCACCGTACTAACCACTACACCACCATACTAACCACTACACCATCATGCTGCTGTTTATTTTTTTGAAAAGTCATTTTAAATCTTTTACTGTATGTAATCTTTGAAATATAAAAATCTCATCTGGCTGTGTTAAGGTCTATGTTGTGGAGAGTAAACAGTGCTCTCCTGTCTGCTCCTCAGGGACGGGCGCAGTGTGAGGACTCCTGTGAGGTATAACGCTGCTTATCGTTTGCCGCAGCAGGTCAGTGACACATTCCCAGCGGGACACATACCCTGAACACTCGCTCTGTAGGAACTAACTTCTCCCTGCCATCAACAGGAAGTGAGATACTTCAGCCTGAAGGATACCGAGGAGGTCGTCCACCTGTTCAGAGAAGAAGTTCTTCAGGAAACCGAGGAAGAGGAGGAGTATGAAGAAGAAGATGATGATCGATTGTCCAGTTTTGGTGAGATATAATGTGTTTCAGTCTAGTGTATGGAAACATTTCCACTGAGAGCGTACGTTATTAAAGATATTACTCAAATTCATAGTTTCCCACTATTTGGGTGGTGGGTCAATCTCTGCACTGCAGTGACACTGACGTGGTGGTGGTGTGTGTTTTGCTGATGTGAGGGGGGATTCTTTACAGGAACATTGCTCAGAGGATTTGATTGAGTGTTAGTGAGTTCAGGTACTAATGTTGAACATTGCTGAGAGGATTTGATTGAGTGTTAGTGAGTTCAGGTACTAATGTTGAACATTGCTGAGAGGATTTGATTGAGTGTTAGTGAGGTCAGGTACTGATGTTGAACATTGTTGTGAGGATTTGATTGAGTGTTAGTGAGGTCAGGTACTAATGTTGAACATTGCTGAGAGGATTTGATTGAGTGTTAGTGAGGTCAGGTACTGATGTTGAACATTGTTGTGAGGATTTGATTGAGTGTTAGTGAGGTCAGGTACTAATGTTGAACATTGCTGAGAGGATTTGATTGAGTGTTAGTGAGGTCAGGTACTGATGTTGAACATTGCTGTGATGATTTGATTGAGTGTTAGTGAGGTCAGGTACTGATGTTGAACATTGCTGCGAGGATTTGATTGAGTGTTAGTGAGGTCAGGTACTGATGTTGAACATTGCTGTGAGGATTTGATTGAGTGTTAGTGAGGTCAGGTACTGATGTTGAACATTGCTGCGAGGATTTGATTGAGTGTTAGTGAGGTCAGGTACTGATGTTGAACATTGCTGTGAGGATTTGATTGAGTGTTAGTGAGGTCAGGTACTGATGTTGAACATTGTTGTGAGGATTTTATTGAGTGTTAGTGAGGTCAGGTACTGATGTTAAACATTGCTGTGAGGATTTGATTGAGTGTTAGTGAGGCCAGGTACTGATGTTGAACATTGCTGTGAGGATTTGATTGAGTGTTAGTGAGGTCAGGTACTGGTGTTGAACATTGCTGTGAGGATTTGATTGAGTGTTAGTGAGGTCAGGTACTGATGTTAAACATTGCTGTGAGGATTTGATTAAGTGTTAGTGAGGTCAGGTACTGGTGTTGAACATTGCTGTGAGGATTTGATTGAGTGTTAGTGAGGTCAGGTACTGATGTTGGAACATTGTTGTGAGGATTCTCAATTGTTTTTGTCGTGTCACTCCAGAGAACACAGTTCTACTGCTCTGCAACCCAATGCTGGTGGGCTTCAGACCCCCGGCCATGGTGACCTCTTGTGCGTCCTGTTCTATTCTGCTGGTGTTAAACTCTGATTTAAACAGAACGCTGCTTCTACCCTTGCAGATGTTTTGGATGATGAGGTGGCGGAGTCTGTGTACAGAGACCGAGGACTAGTACTGGACACGGACGCGGTGGCCAGGCTCACTGAGGAAACTTTCAAGACTGCAGTAACACAGAGTGGCCTCACGGTGGTGCTGTTTTATGTCAAATGTGAGAGTTATATACACAATACAAAAATCTGAGGTCCATAATCTGATTGTTTAAAAGTCTTTATCTGATCAATAAGTGTATTTACACTAGTAAGATCACCACATATGATTAGATCAGATGTAAATAATCATACATACAATACAAAGTAACATGAATAACTTATTGTGAAAGAAGTAGATCATATCTTGAGCTCCAGTTTGAAGAACAAAGTGTAGTTCCAGATTTCTCCTGGACGCCCCAGACATTGTATGAATGTATTCAGTTCCTTCAGCAGTAATCTTGATTTAGTTTAATGAAGTACTGAGCAGTCAAAGCAGGTATTAGATGAGAACTGTTAATAATACTGGGTTGTTTCCACAAGGAGAAGCTTAGAAAGGGTTAAATAAACACACTGACGTATGTAAAAGTAATACTTACTGTATTAATACTGTTTAATATTTAATAATAAATGTTTTACTGAGTAAATAAAAACGTCCTGTCTGGAAAAGTGTGTCTGGACAGTATTGGACAGTACTGTTGTGTCTCATTACTCTCTGTATTGTTTGTGGTATCAGTGTTATTTCCAGCAAGGTAGTATTTTAACAATTACTTATTAATTAATTGCAAATAATTCCTGTAACCATAAGTTTAATATTTGTTTTACGAAGAAGCTTTTTCTTGTGTTCGGGTTTCTTTTTCTGTCCTGCAGGGGATGCTGTGTCTATGGCTTTCCTGCAGTCCTATGTAGAAGTTGCTGATGCACTTGAAGGTAAAGCTTTGGCCTTTGAATAAGTTTGCTAGGCTATTTGTGCACCGCTCTACAGTTACACACTCTTACACATTTTAATACACAATTTTTTATTGATTTTAACAAACAGGGACGATGAACACACGAACATGGCCTGTAAGAAATGTATGGCACTTTATATTTAATATTTAATTGTTTATGTTGTTCGACTCAGAAAGTACGTATACACTGTGAGGTAAAAAGTACAGAAAAATGCGGTGATTAAACAGAAATTCCACCAGCGCTTCTACGTTAGGGGCTGAGAAGTGAGCAGACATGAGAAATTGTTGGTTGTAGAGGCTCAGATGTTGTTTACAGTGGTGGTGATAAGAAATATCAACTTTTTATAGATATAGAAGCTTCAGTGAACCTACACGAGTCTATGTGCATGTAATGGTAAAGTTGGGAACATTGGGACTATTTTGCCTCACAGCACTCTGCACGTATCCCTCCACTGTTAATGATTTAAAAGAAATTGTGTAACATGCATCTGCCACTTCACATGAAAGAAGTTTCATAGATATTAAAATCTTTAAATGTCTGGTTTCATTCACTAATTCAGACTCAGTAGTGTTTCATACCAAACTCTCTCTCTCTCTTTTCTCTCTATTTTTCTCTCATTCTCTCTTTTGTCTCCTCTCACTCACTCTTCTCTCTGTTTCCTTTCTTTTACTTCCTCACTTCTTTCTCTTTTCCTCTTAATCTCATTTCTCTTTCTCTCTTTCTTCTTTCTCTATCTTTCTCTCTCTCTCTTCCTCTTCTCTCTCTTTCTTGTTCACTCTCTGTCTCTCTCTTTTCTTTTTTCTTTTTTTCTCTCTTCCTCTCTTCTCTCTTCTTTCATCTCTTTTTCTTTTTTCTTTCTTTTTTCTCTCTCTTTCTCTCTTCCTCTTCCTCTTTCTCTTATTTCTCTCTCTCTCTCTCTCTCTCTCTCTCTCTCTCTCTCTCTCTCTCTCTCTCTCTCTCTCTCTCTCTCTCTCTCTCTCTCTCTCTCTCTCTCTCTGTGTAGATGTGAGTGGTATAGAGTTGGCCTCTGTAGACTGTGGTGAGTGGACGTTTGTCTGCAGTGACCAGAACGTGACGACGTTCCCCTCCGTTCTGCTGTATCGCCCCAGTGAGGCTCCTCGGCGCTACAGAGGCATGCTGGGAACTGGCAGCCTTCACAGGTTCCTCCTGCTGTGAGTTACCCGCCAGAGATGTGTTCATTGTATATCTGTAATAGATACTTAATCATTCACAGTAGATACTGGATAATTCATACTGGTGACCAAATAATGTATAGTGGTAAATAATATGCCTGCAGTGTGTGTGTGTCTGTGGTGGGGGGGTGTGTGTGGAGGGTCTTTTATTTAATGTCCTCTTTCAGAGTCTGTGTCGGTGTATCCAACAGCGGTGAAAGTAAAGTGATGCTTCAGGAGGTATTAATTGAGCTCAGCTTCCATGCTTATTATCCACTATGAATTATTAGAGTGTTCAAGTGTCTTTTTTCTGTAGTTGGTTATTCAGTTTCTCAGTTCTGTCATGTTACACATTCTAGATAACACATAACAAAGGTTCTCCATTTAAAAATCCTGTAGTGGAGATTATGTAAGGTGCCAAACTAGCAAAGCAGGAGGTCTGAGTTTCGTGGAAGAGTTTCTCTGAAGAATGAATAGTTTTATGTGATCTAAGATGTGAAAGTATGAATATTTTATATTCAGTGGCGAGTGAGAAGTTTGGCTGCCGGCTGGTATGCGCTAATTGGCGTATTGGCATCCAGGAAGGCAGAGTCTGCTGGAGCTTCAAGATAGTGACTTATACTGCAGCACTTCTGTCTGTAAAGCTTCCAGAGCTCTGCTGTGGTTACTCTGTAGTAGTTACTGAATAATTCATACTGGTGAGTAAGTCATAGTTGCTGAATCATTTATACTGGTGACTGAATCATACGTAGTAAATACTGAATCATTCATACTGGAGTCTAAATCATACGTAGTAGATACTGAATAATTCAAAGAAGTTACTGAATCATTCATACTGGTTACTGAATCATTCATAGTAGTTACTGAATAATTCATACTGGTTACTGAATCATTCATAGTAGTTACTGAATAATTTATACTGGTTACTGAATCATTCATAGTAGTTACTAAATAATTCATACTGGTTACTGAATCATTCATGGTAGTTACTGAAGAATTCATAATGGTGACTGAATTATTCATAATAATTACTAATAATTAATACTGGAGACTAAATCATTCATAGTAGTTGCTAAATAATTCATACTGTAGACTAAATCATTCATAGTAGTTGCAGAATAATTTATACTTTTGTCTAAATCCTTCATGTAGTTACTGAATAATTCATACTGTAGACTAAATCATTCATAGTAGTTGCAGAATAATTTATACTTTTGTCTAAATCCTTCATGTAGTTACTGAATAATTCATACCGTTGTCTAAATCCCTCATGTAGTTACTGAATAATTCATACTGTAGACTAAATCATTCATAGTAGTTGCAGAATAATTCATACCGTTGTCTAAATCCTTCATGTAGTTACTGAATAATTCATACTGGAGACAAAATCATTCATAGTAGTTGCTGAATAATTCATACTGGAGTCTAAATCATTCATAGTAGATACTGAATAATGAATTAATAATTCATTAGAGAGATAAGAATGTGTTATCTGATCTACATCAGCTGTTACTCTTTTCAAAAACTCATTTGGAATAAACCTGTCAGTGATTTCACACATATAAGGAACTATCATTTGATTGTTTTTACATTTCAACAAAATAAAAACATAAAAATTTACCACAGTAACCATAAAAATCCAGAAGATTCCAGACTCTTCCGGCAGTGCAGTACTGATGCTTCCCAGCGCTGCGTTGGAAGAGATTCTGTATTGATCGCTGTGGTTGAGGTAATTATCTGTTGACTCCTTTTAAAAAGCACTTAATGTACATCCTTTAGAAAACAGCGTAATGATGGTGAGTGTGGCGTCTAGACGTGCACTCTGAAAGCCAATATCCTGACCAAGACGTGTGTGAGATCACGAGAGATCAGCTGCTGCTGCTGTGATGAGGAGAAAAGTGAATTACAGCTACAGGAAACGAGCAGAGAGATTAATTTCTTTGTCTTTTTATGATATTAAATACATGATTGTGCACAACACTGTCAGACGTTTACCGCTGTTCTACTATAAGTTAATCAGTAACTACAGTACATTATTCAGTATCTACTATTAATCACTCCGTAATTATTATTAATTATTTAGTAATTACTATGAATTTTTTCAGTATGTACTATGATTTCTTGCAGTAACTACTCTAAATAATTCAATATCTACTATTAATTATTCTGTAACTGTTATGGATTATTCAGTACTACTCTCTATTCTACTATCTACTGTTCTTTTTTTTTTTTTTTTTTGACTTTTTTTTTTTTTTTACTTTTAAGACATTTTAAGACTTTGCAATGTTCATGGTGGGCTAAGAAAAAAAACAAAAGCAAAACAAAAAAGAACTACTTAAATAAAGAATGTAGGCAGCCCAAATCAGCTGTCAGCTCAGACAAACAGATAGTTTCCTAAAACTGAATCTTGAACCCCACAAGAAAGATTACATGTGCCTGAGAGGGGCCCCAGTATTCGGTGGATTAGAATCTAGTAGTTAAAAGCTGCTCTGAGACCCAGTAAGATCAGACTAGGTCTAACAGGTGTCCCCAGACTTCTGAGCTGCGAGGTTTCGTCTCATTTTCTCGTGTGTGTTTAGCTCCCAGGTGCCGAGCCCCACGTCTCTCTCGTCCTCAGCCGAAGTTCTGTCCTTCCTGGAGGGAGATCTCTACAGCACCCACTCGTCTCTCTCCCCTGTCCGTGTGCTTGGCCTTTACTCGCCCGCAGACTCAGGTACCTCGCTCGCAGACTCAGGTACCTCGCTGTGCTCCTGGTCCCCTGTAAGCAGGTGATTCTACTTAGTGTCATAACCATCAATGCAACGATAAGCTACTTAAAGGGGAATTCCACCATTTTCACCAGATATCTGTAATTCAGTGTTTGAGATGTGTGGATCCCTCCGCCATGAATGGATTAAAAATTGATTTCAAGGCAAAACTTTGTAATGATACTATCATAAAATGATGTCTTTTGCTTCAGGCAGTTTATTCATAACTATGTGATGTGACGGAGCTTTCAGAGGCGTTAAACTCTTCAGAGTTCAGATTCACACTAAAAATAATTAGCAGCTTATTTTAGATCCAGACTGGAATTCACATCATTCACAGCTTATTCATATTCATACGGAAATTATTATAATTTCTAGCTTGTTTTAGATTCAGACTGGGATTCAAATCATTTCTAGCTTATTTCATATTCATACTGGAATTAACATAATTTCTAGCTTATTTAAGATTCAGACTGGAATTAAAATCATTTCTATCTTATTTCATATTCATACTGGAATTAATATAATTTCTAGCTTATTTAAGATTCAGACTGGAATTCAAATCATTTCTATCTTATTTCATATTCAGACTGGAATTAACATAATTTCTAGCTTATTTAAGATTCAGACTGGAATTCAAATCATTTCTATCTTATTTCATATTCATACTGGAATTAACATAATTTCTAGCTTGTTTTAGATTCAGACTGGAATTCAAATCATTTCTATCTTATTTCATATTCATACTGGAATTAATATAATTTCTAGCTTATTTAAGATTCAGACTTGAATTCAAATCATTTCTAGCTTATTTCATATTCATACTGGAATTAACATAATTTCTAGCTTATTTAAGATTCAGACTGGAATTCAAATCATTTCTAGCTTATTTTAGATTCAGACAGGAATTCAGATCAGTCACCGCTTATTTCAGATGTGGAAACGTTTGCTCGGTCACAAACATAACAGGCTGATTATTTGAATCATGTGAAAAGGAAACACTGAAACGTGTGGAGCCGGAATATTCCGAGCCGGGCGCTCCTGATTCATGGTAACCATAGAAGGTTTGTTTTCATCGTGTTTGTTTCTTTAGTTAATCATAAAAATAAAATGTATTTCCTACACAAAGCGCTTATGTAACCGCGGATGATGATTTGTTTATGTTCTGTCGGGGCTTATATTCTTTCCTCTGTTTGTTTTGTTTTTTTTTTTTATTTGGTGTCCAGATGTGGTCATCTTTGAGGAAGCTGCCGAGTCACTGAGGGGAGAAATACTTCTGGGGCTGTTTATGCATGAAGAGGCAGAGAGATGGTACATGTTCTTACAAACACTTCCAGTAACAGACTTGCAGATCTTCAGCAGCAGGCAAAAATACACCAGACAGCTCAAAACAACAGATCCATTCAAAACAGACTGTTTTCAGCGAGGTTTCCATTTATGGGTCGTGTGGACGGGAGTGTGAAGGGTGAATTCTGCGGTCAGCAACAACCATTGTGCAGTTCGCCTCGTGTTTTTACGCCTTCAGAAAAAAGAAGAAAAGAATGATTGTTTACATTTTTTGCTCAAATTTGAGTCTTATGTTTAAAAAAAAGGGCACCGCTGGTGAAATTATATGTTTTGTCTGTGGAAACCACAAAGACCAGCACATTTAAATGCACACTTACTGTTTATTTCCTGAATTGAACTGATTTTTGGGGGGAAACGTTATGCCACATTCTATAATATATATATATATATGTGTGTGTGTATATACACAGAGTGTTTATCTGATCAATAAGTGTATGTTTACCAGATATGATTAGATCAGATGTAAATAATCATATATACAATACAAAGTAACATGAATATCTTATTGTGAAAGAAGTAGATCATATCTTGAGCTCCAGTTTGAAGAACAAAGTGTAGTTCCAGATTTCTCCTGGACGCCCCAGACATTGTATGAGTGTATTCAGTTCCTTCAGCAGCAATCTTGATTTAGTTTAATGAAGTACTGAACAGTTAAAGCAGGTATTAGATGAGAACTGTTAATAATACTGGGTTGTTTCCACAAGGAGAAGCTTGGAAAGGGTTAAATAAACATACTGACGTATGTAAAAGTAATACTTACTCTATTAATACTGTTTAACGGAGTAAATAAATAAGTACATAGCTTTTTATATACAATAATGTCCCTAAGAGTATAAAACTCAGTATTGTATCTGTATAAACTCTGCTGTTCTGATTCGTTGTTATAACTGGATCTAAAAAGTTGTGGGCTGAACAGGCAGATATACTATATTTTATTTAACATTGGCTGTTTTCTTTTTGCTATTGTATGTGTTTATGGTTAGAGGAAACTCTTATTTTTATTTTTTTTTAATTAAGGATGAAATATAACCCCCCCCACTCTATTAACAGTGTTTGAATATATATTAATAAAGTGTTTAACTGAGTAAATAAAAGTTTCCTGTCTGAAAATTAATAGCTATTTATATATAATAATGTCCCCGAGTGTGTAACAGTGTCTACAGCTGTATTGTGTTTTATCTGTTTTGTCAGGGCTGTTGAACACTCTGTGACACTACCTGCTCTCCTGGTGTCTCGTGGGCCTGGAACTCGGCGTGAAGCTCATTCCCTTCATTCATCCCCAACACAGGCGCTGATCTCCCTCATACAGAGTGCCACGCTGGATCCATTTGTAAGTGAGAATTAATCTGAGCTAATATTTGGGGGTCAGTACGGCCAGGACAGGAACTCGTTTAGTACAAAGATTTGACTATTTATACCTTTCATATCACCAATCAATCAGAAAATCCACTGACATGCACATCAGAGATGATAAGCCATAAGACCATATTTATATTAGCATTTAAAAATCAATTAGAGATCTGGACTGCAGCCTTTTTATAATGTTGGGCTGTCCTATAGACTTGTGGGGATAGTGAGACAGACAGCACACACGTAAATAGACTTATTAACCCCTTGAAGCTCAAGCTAAGTAAACCCGTTCTAATGCACAACATGGGGTTAAACTGTCCCCGTATTCATTTCCTATGTTTCTGTATGTACTGCTGAGGGCCTTTTTGGTAAATATATTTAAATCAGTTCATTTAATTATTTAATGTTTCAGGTGTTCATTAAAAATCATGTTTTTGATCTTTAATCATTATTTTAATAAAAAAAACAGTGTTTGTAAATATCATGGTTTGGTTTAACCTATAGCCAGAAAACCACATGTACTCACTCAGGGCAGATCCCCAAATACCCTGACCCAAACCCCTCTACTTGTCATTTATTCATCCCTCGCTCCTTGCATCGCTTAAGCTGCACAACCATCCAACCAACACTTTTCCATTTAATTCTACTGCTGCTTATTTCTGAGGAATAATGAAAAATAATGCTTCAATCTTTCTCTCAGGAGCCACTTAACTGGCAGAAACAGTATTACTGTAGCAGTATTATAACCTTCAGACTGTAAAAACTATATACGCTGCACATTCATACTGGATTGAAATAAAAGCTCTGATGTTTCTATAAAAGCTCTGATAGGGCTTTGTTCTTCTGAGTAAACCTGATCAGCTGGTGTTGTTTACTCTGTACTCAGTACTGAGACTGCTAAGGAACCAGCCAAGCCTGGACCAGAACCAGTTTCGTTAACAGGAATCACTGCTTTGAAGTGCGTCTAAGTACAGCAGTGTTCTTTTACTGAATCTATTGCTTCAGACAGAAAGCTGTTATCTTGTTACTCATCATGTTACCTCCAGGTCGTTAGAGAAGAGAGACAGAAGGTTCGTATGGTCTCCTCTGACGTAAATGGCGGTAAAAGCTCGTCAGCGTGTGTTTTGATGTGATGTCTACCTTTTTGAGGATTAACTGTATCTGACAGTTTCACAGCGAGGTTTATTTCCCTGTCCGTCCTTTAAGACGTCAGCCGCTACTCTGTCCTCTCTCCACTCTCTCTCTCCGTCTAGCCCGAGCTGACCGTGGAGAACCTGCCCTGGTATTTGCAGCTGGGGAAGCCGTTGCTGCTGCTGTTTGTTGGGGCAGAAGAGAGTCCAGAGACTGACCAGTCACTCAAGGAGGTCAGACAAGCACAAAGCACTGGACAGCTGGACACATCGCTGCCCTGCTGGATCCACCTGTGAGTGTGTATCACCTGTAACACCCCCACATTCATTACAGCTAAGAGCTATCATTTATAATATAGGAGCACTTTGTAGCAGAGACAGACTGTAGTTCATCTGATTCTCTGTATACTTTGTTACTCTGTCTATTCAGGACCCCCACAGGACCACCACAGAGCAGATATTATTAGGAAGATGAATCATTCTCAGCGCTGCAGTGACACTGACGTGGTGGTGTGTTAGTGTGTTCTGTGCTGGTGTGAGTGGATCAGACACAGCAGTGCTGCTGGAGTGTTTAAACAGCTCAGTGTCACTGCTGGACTAAGAATTGTCCACCAACCAAAACTATCCAGACAGCAGTGTCCTGTGGGCGGCGTCCTGTGTCCACTGATGAAGAACTAGAGAACACAAACTGCAGCAGCAGATGAGCTACTGTCTCTGACTCTACATCTACAAGGTGGACCAGCAAGTAGTAGGAGCGTCTAAGAGAGTGGACAGTGAGTGGACACAGTGTTTAAACACTCCAGCAGCACTGCTGTGTCTGATCCACTCACTCCAGCACAACACACCACCACTATGTCAGTGTCACTGCAGTGCTGAGGATGACCCACCACCCAAATAATACCTGTGGTGATCCTGTGGGAAGTATACAGTGTGTGTGTGTGTGTGTGTGTGTGTGTGTGTGTGTGTATATATATATATATATATATATATATATATATATATATATATATATGAATCTGCTGCTGAAGCTGGTTGTGTATGTACTGTAGGGGTCACACTCCTGCTGGACGTTCAGTTCTGGAGGCCTATCTGGGGTTTGTTCCTCCACTTCCTGCGTTGGTGCTCTCACGGCTGACCTCCGGGGGAGAGGTCTTTCACTTCCCCCCAGAGCACCCACTGCTGGCTGGGGCTGTCGTCCAGTGGCTGCAGAGGATTGAGAATGACCAGGAGCAGCAGGCAGGTCAGTATACTCAGTCTGAACGAGTGTGGTCAGTGTAGGAGAGATCTGGCACCAGCATACCAGTATACCTGTATACTCCTCTTCAGTCATCACCTACATCCAGGACCATCTGAGCCATTTAAATCTTACATGCTTAAATCTTACTTTTAATTCACACAATCATAATTATTTGATCTTAAGGGGAAAAAATAATAAGGCTGAAAGCTCTTTACCAGCTCAACACAGAGCAGAATGTTTGAAAGAAAAAGGTTAGAAAGAAAGAAATGGATTAGGTTAGTAAAGTAAAGGAAAATAAAATAAAAAGAAAGGTTTAGAAAAAAAAAGAAACAGGTCAGGAAGGAAGGAAGGAAGAAAGAAGAAAAATGTTTAGAAAGAAAAGAAAGAAAGAAAGAAAAAGAAATGGTTAGAAAGCCAGAATGAAAGAAAGAAACGGGTTAGAAAGACAAAAAAAAGAAAAGAAACGGGAAAGAAAGAAAAAGAAACATGTTAGAAAGGAAGGAAGAAAGAAGGAGCTTAGGTAAGAAGAAAAAAGAAAGATAGAAAGAAAGAAACAGGTTAAGAAAGAAAGAAGGAAGAAAAAGACTTAACTTTTAAGTACAGTGTTGAACATTAATTTAATAATAATAATAATAATAATAATCATAATAATATATTAATAATACGTTGAAGAAAGAAAGAAAGAAAAGGGTTATGAAGGAGGAAATAGAAAGAAAGAAAGGTTTTAGAAAGAAAGAAAAAAGCAAAGAAAGAAAGAAACATGTTATGAAAGAAGAAAGAAAGAAACGGGACAGAGAAAGAAAAATACAAAAAAAGAAAGAAAGGGTTAGGAAGGAAGAAAGAGAAAGAAAAAAAGGGTTAGGAAGAAAGAAAGAAACAGTTGGAAAGGAAGAAAGAGAAAGTAAAAAGAAAGGGTTAGGAAGGAAGGAAGAGAAAGAAAGAAAGGGTTAGGAAGAAAGAAAGAAACAGTTGGAAAGGAAGAAAGAGAAAGTAAAAAGAAAGGGTTAGGAAGGAAGGAAGAGAAAGAAAATAACAGGTTAGAAAGAAAGAAAAAAGAAACAGGTTAGGAAAGAAGAAACAGAAAGAAAGAAAGGGTTATGAAGGAAGAAAGAGAAAGAAAGAAAGGGTTAGGAAGGAAGAAAGAGAAAGGGTTAGAAAAAAAAGAAAGGGTTAAAAAAAGAAAGAGAAAAAGAAAGAAAGAGTTGGAAAGGAAGAAAGAGAAAGAAAAAAGAAAGGGTTAGGAAGGAAGGAAGGAAGAGAAAAAGAAAGAAAGAAAGGGTTAGGAAGGAAGAGAGAGAAAAAAGAAAGGAAGGAAGAGAAAGAAAGAAACAGGTTAGAAAGAAAGAAAAAAGAAACAGTTTAGGTAAGAAGAAACAGAAAAAGAAAGAAGGAAAGAAAAGGTTATGAAGGAAGAAAGAGAAATGGAGAAAGAGAAGGAAAGAAAGAAAGAAAGAAAGAAAGAAGGAAGAAAGAAAGACTTAACTTTTAAGTACAGTGTTGAACATTAATTTAATAATAATAATAATAATAATAATCATAATAATATATTAATAATACGTTGAAGAAAGAAAGAAAGAAAAGGGTTATGAAGGAGGAAATAGAAAGAAAGAAAGGTTTAGAAAGAAAGAAAAAAGCAAAGAAAGAAAGAAACATGTTATGAAAGAAGAAAGAAAGAAACGGGACAGAGAAAGAAAAATACAAAAAAAGAAAGAAAGGGTTAGGAAGGAAGAAAGAGAAAGAAAAAAAGGGTTAGGAAGAAAGAAAGAAACAGTTGGAAAGGAAGAAAGAGAAAGTAAAAAGAAAGGGTTAGGAAAGGAAGGAAGAGAAAGAAAGAAAGGGTTAGGAAGAAAGAAAGAAACAGTTGGAAAGGAAGAAAGAGAAAGTAAAAAGAAAGGGTTAGGAAGGAAGGAAGAGAAAGAAAATAACAGGTTAGAAAGAAAGAAAAAAGAAACAGGTTAGGAAAGAAGAAACAGAAAGAAAGAAAGGGTTAGGAAGGAAGAAAGAGAAAGGGTTAGAAAAAAAGAAAGGGTTAAAAAAAGAAAGAGAGAAAGAAAGAAAGAGTTGGAAAGGAAGAAAGAGAAAGAAAAAAGAAAGGGTTAGGAAGGAAGGAAGGAAGAGAAAAAGAAAGAAAGAAAGGGTTAGGAAGGAAGAGAGAGAAAAAAGAAAGGAAGGAAGAGAAAGAAAGAAACAGGTTAGAAAGAAAGAAAAAAGAAACAGTTTAGGTAAGAAGAAACAGAAAAAGAAAGAAGGAAAGAAAAGGTTATGAAGGAAGAAAGAGAAATGGAGAAAGAGAAGGAAAGAAAGAAAGAAAGAAAGAAAGAAAGAAACAGTTGGAAAGGAAGAAAGAAAAAAGGAAGGGAAGGAAGAGAAAGAAAGAACAAAAGAAAGAAATGGGTTAGAAAGAAAAATAAGAAAGAAAGAGAAAAAGAAACGGGTTAGAAAGACAAAAAAAGAAAGAAAGAAAAAGAAAGAAAGAAAAAGAAACATGTTAGAAAGGAAGGAAGAAAGAAGGAGGTTAGGTAAGAAGAAAAAAGAAAGATAGAAAGAAAGAAACAGGTTAAGAAAGAAAGACTTAACTTTTAAGTACAGTGTTAAACATTCATTCAGTAATAATAATAATAATAATAATAATAATAATATATTAATAATAAGTTGCTGTAATAAAGGATCTCCAGGCTCTTTCACAGCTCCACACAGTTACAGACGATTCAGACATGCAGGTTAAGTAAATTGGTTTATTTTGGTGGACTGCTCCTTCAGTAACTCTATAATAAAGCAGTGCGAATGGTGGAGGCGTGTTTACAGAGCCGGCCTGTTTGTAGTGTTTTTCTTTCTGCCGTGCTCAGTCATCCGCGACTCCTGCACCATTCACCCATCCCTCATTCATACCGCACCAGCTAATACAATCCCCATTGTTCACTGCGGTCAAGAAAAATCACGCCGTCCCTCGGCCGCGGTGACACTCAGCTGGTTCGGATCCAAGCGGCATTCCGATCTCTCCCATTTCACAGCGCGGCGTCCCTGCCCGCCGAATCTGAGCAGATTTCTGAGCGGCGTCTTCCATCTGCTTCCTATGAGACCGGGACGTAACCGTATCCCTTAATTGTCTCTGGTCGCTGCCAGGATCCTTTCTGACCGACTCCAGGGACGGCGCCCCGCTCGGCCTCGGCGTGCCAGCTCTCGGCAGTTTAAGGGAATAGTTTAATCCGGCTGACATTTCAGATGCACGTTTTACTGCCGGGGATGACTCACTGGGTCCTCCAGCGGAATGTTTCTTCTGTTTTATATGCGGGTGAAATTCAAACAGCTGTGGTTTGTACACTGAGAATCAAAACCTGTAGCTGTAAAGTTGTTTGTGTTGTTGTTTTGTGATGATCACTGCTGCTAGTCGACGCAGGATCATCGGAAAATGGAAAACTAACGTTGTCCAGTCGACGGCCAGCGTGGCTGCGGCTTTTCATTACACTTGTTAAATTCAAGGGCGTAGGAGCGGGGTTGACACTGGGTCAAACATTTACTAATATGAATCAAAGCCCACCCTATCCCCTAAAATATTACCTATAAGCTGATTCCACTGTAGGTAAGGTAGTAAATCACTGTATGCATAGAGATGTAGAACAACATTTGTGTAATTACAGTAAATTACAAATAAATAAACAAAATACAGAATCTGTACGTCTGTTTATTATTAGATAATTCCAATTAAAGATCACTTTACAAACTAAACAAGCGACTCCACATTACATGATACTGCTGTCAGAAAACTTTTAAATTATACACGCAGTGTCTGGATTATATACACATATAACCAAATATATTATTATTTTCATGATGCTGAAATGAAACGGCAAAAAATGTATGTTGAGATTTCCTGACTAGACCAGACTAACATTACTGTTAGACAGTAAGGCTGTAAGCAGGACCTTCTCCATGGTGGTTAAACTGGTCCAGAATGCAGGCAGACAGGGGCAACTGGTCAGTGTAGATAAAGCAGCAGCATCAGACTGCACAGGATAGGCAGTTATTCCGCATCAGACTGCACAGGATAGGCAGTTATTCCGCATCAGACTGCACAGGATAGGCAGTTATTCCGCATCAGACCGCATGAGATGCGCAGTTGTTCAGCATGGAGCCGCACAGGATGATATATTCAGGATTCTGGTAAAGATGCTGGAAAGTTCAGCAGCTTGTTTTGGGAATTTTTTGTTCCACCTTAAACAATACTGCGGTTACATTCCGGTGTCTGTAGAGCTGCAGTATTTAAGGTGGAACATTAGATGAAGAATGTGGTGAATAGGATCTTCAGGCTGGTTTAAAGATGAACATGTATCTCTGACAGTTGGGTTGTTTGTTGGGAAGGAATGAAAAGTGGCGACGTTCCCTTCACAGCCTGGAACACTGGATTCCTCCACCACCGTTCTGGTTACTGGTTGTTGTTGTGGTTGTATGTAAATGTTGGGGGTGTAAATATTAACCAGTCTGTTACGTAACAGTGTAGGATTTGGAGCTCAGCCCGTTTTATCCTCCCTCTTCTGTAAAAGCAGGATTTGTATCTGAAGAACAGAGTTTGAGGTTCAGGGTATGTACAGTTCTGAGTACTGAACTCTCACTACTACACTATAGAACACATTCAGTTTAACTTGTTGACAAACACATTAGCCACATCCTTCACTGCTGAATGAGTTCATACTGTTATTATTAATCGGAACACTACAGAACTGATGGCACCTTTAAAACAAAGCACCATGATTATATAGTGTTGGCGGCAGAAGCTGCTTCCTCTCTCAGATGAATGGCCGACTCTGAACACCTTGATGCTAGTTGGCAGCGAGTGCGCAAGGATGTTTTGGGAGTTATTTTTGAAAGTGTGTGAGGGAGGGACATCAGTGTGCTCCTAGATCTGTTTCAGACTGACCTTCACTCTGCACATCTGTCTCTCTGACCTTTTACCTCCTTATACCTACATCACCTCCTTATACCTACATCACCTCCTAATATCTACATCACCTTTTTATATCTACATCACCTCCTTATATCTACATCACCTCCTTATATCTACATCACCTTCTTATAGCTACATCACACCCTTATATCTACATCACTCCCTTATATCTACATCACCTCCTTATAGCAACATCACCTCCTTATATCTACATCACCTCCTTATATCTACATCACCTCCTTATAGCAACATCACCTCCTTATATCTACATCACCTCCTTATAGCTACATCACACCCTTATATCTACATCACTCCCTTATATCTACATCACCTCCTTATAGCTACATCACCTCCTTATATCTACATCACCTCCTTATAGCTACATCACCTTCTTATATCTACATCACCTTCTTATATCTACATCACTCCCTTATATCTACATCACCTCCTTATATCTACATCACCTCCTTATAGCTACATCACCTTCTTATATCTACATCACCCCCTTATATCTACATCACCCCCTTATATCTACATCACCTCCTTATAGCTACATCACCTTCTTATATCTACATCACCCCCTTATATCTACATCACCCCCTTATATCTACATCACCTCCTTATATCTACATCACCCCCTTATATCTACATCACCCCCTTATATCTACATCACCTCTTTATATCTACATTACCCCCTTATATCTACATCACCTCCTTATATCTACATCACCCCCTTATGTCTACATTTCCTCCTTATATCTACATCACCTCCTTATAGCTACATCACCTCCTTATAGCTACATCACCTCCTTATAGCTACATCACACCCTTATATCTACATCACCTCTTTATATCTACATCACACCCTTATATCTACATCACACCCTTATATCTACATCACACCCTTATATCTACATCACACCCTTATATCTACACCACCCCCTTATATCTACATTACCCCCTTATATCTACATCACCTCCTTATATCTACATCACCCCCTTATATCTACATCACCTCCTTATATCTACATTACCCCCTTATATCTACATCACCTCCGTATATCTACATCACCCCCTTATGTCTACATTACCTCCTTATATCTACATCACACCCTTAAATCTACATCACCTCCTTATAGCTACATCACTCCCTTATATCTACATTACCCCCTTATATCTACATCACCTCCTTATAGCTACATCACACCCTTATATCTACATCACCTCTTTATATCTACATCACACCCTTATATCTACATCACTCCCTTGAATCTACATCACACCCTTATATCTACATCACTCCCTTATATCTACATCACCTCCTTATAGCTACATCACCTCCTTATAGCTACATCACCTCTTTATATCTACATCACACCCTTATATCTACATCACACCCTTATATCTACATCACACCCTTATATCTACATCACCTCTTTATATCTACATCACACCCTTATATCTACATCACTCCCTTATATCTACATCACCTCCTTATATCTACATCACCTCCTTATATCTACATCACACCCTTATATCTACATCTGTCCATTTTTTCATAAATCATTTACCACACTGACCCTCACCATATTCATCACACGCACACACACACACACACACACTTCCCAGCATCCAGCGGTTTGTCTCGATGGCTGTGGTGTATTTGGTATGACTTTTCTCTCATGTTATCTTTAGGTGCGGTCTCAGACGAAGCGTGGGGTCCCCCAGTGCCCTTCTACGACTTCCTGGCTGTTATGGACGAGGAAACGCCCGGTTACGCGGCTCAGCGGACCCCTAAAACAAAGCCTGGGGGCAAGAGGGGTTCCGAGAGGGGGCATGAGAGGAATCCTGCTGGACAAGGAGAAGCAGAAACAGCTTTTAACCCTCAGACTCCTCCTGCTCACACTGAGCTGTAGAGTCAACCAGCATTCACTGGACAGACTGGAGTACAGCTGGAGTCGTTAATCACTGGGGGTCTTCAATCCTGAAGCCAAAGGAACTTTTTTTCTAAATGCTGGATGTTTTTAAATTTGTTAGACTGAATCTTTTAGAGGAGGTGGAAGAACATTCAGCTTCAACCACCAAATGAACCATCTGCTCTTTTATGATCTTGTCTGTTTATATAAAGCAGTGACTTTTTACAGACCCGCATCCCCCTCAGACATCAACTTCCTGCTGCGTACAGCACTGTGTACAAGTTTTACACACTTGGGAACATTATTATATATGAAAAGCTATTTATTCCAGACAGGGAGTTTTTATTTACTCAGTAAACACTTTATTATTAAATATTAAACAGTATTAATACAGTAATTAGTGCTTTTATATACATCAGTGTGTTTATTTGTTTATTTAACCCTTTCCAAGCTTCTCCTTGTGGAAACAACCCAGTATTATTTACAGTTCTCATCTAATACCTGCTTTAACTGCTCAGTACTTTATTAAGCTGAATCAAGATTACTGCTGAAGGAACTGAATACATTCATACAATGTCTGGTGCGTCCAGGAGAAATCTGGAACTACACTTTGTTCATCGAACTGGAGCTCAAGATATGATCTACTTCTTTCACAATAAGATATTCATGTTACTTTGTATTGAATGTATGATTATTTGCATCTGATCTAATCATATCTGGTGTTCTTACTGGTAATCATACACTTATTGATCAGATAAAGATCAGATTAAGCACCTCAGACTTTTACACAGTAGTGTATATGAGACACTTTCACTCAAAATCAGTCTACATTCATACAAATATTTGTTTATGAATGCAACACATGGGGATAAGTATTCATGATCTATAAGTAGGCATGATGGTGCAGTGGGTAGAGCTGTTGCCTCGCAGCAGGAAGGGCATGGGTTTGATTCCTGGGGTAGTTTCTGTGTGATGTATATCCAGAGTGACCGCCATGAGGAGTACGAACAGCATCTAGACGGACTGGGAGACTCAATAAGCTCCTGGTAGGTGGTCACAGGTATCTGGAGTCATGCTGCTGGAGGGAGCGTGGAGGAGGAGCCATAGAGCCAACACCACCATCCAGGTGGTCCCACAGATGCTCAATTGGGTTCAGGTCTGAGGAATTAGGGGTCCAGGGTAGTACTTGGAGGTCTTGGTCAGCTTCTCCAACCAATATGGGACATTTCTAGTCGTGTGATGTGTCTTATCGTCTTGCAGGAAGGTCCAATCCGCCCCAGGGAAGATGACCAGCATGTATGGTGTACGTGATCTGCAAGGATGGATTCAGACCCAAATCGGTGGAGAGTGTGTTCCACCCACATGGATGAGTGGATCCAGTATGGATCCAGCGAATGTCACCATAACATCCCCAGAGCAGAACAGTGACACTTAAGCTTTGCTGCTGTCCAAAGTAGGACATGGTCATAATAATGTGACTCGATTATTTATATGCTGCGATGGGTTCAGCCAGGCATGTCAACAACATTGCCAATTTTGGGTCAACATCGCTACTGAACTGCCTTCAGTGCCATTGCAGAGCAGCAGTTTAGAAATTAAGCTTCCAAAATCACGCTGTTTGAAGAATGTAGTTCAGACAGTGTGATAGGACTGTATAACGGAGGAGGTAGACGCATGTTTGTGTGTAGGTTGTGTGGTTGGTGAAGCATAGAGACTCGGTGTGTCTGAGTTTACAGTCATTGTTAAAGCTGAGCTAGTTCTGCAGTGTCCCTAATCCATATATTCACATTAGACCAGCATCTTCTATTTCAGCACCTCGCTTTAATTGGCTGTTTCGTGAAATTGCTTTACAAACTGCACCTGTCAGGCTGGGTTTCAAATAAGTTGCAGGACATTTTACGTTTGGCACATCAGGTAAACTTTGGTTTCATGTAGGTTCAGTGTGTTAACCGCATCATTTGCCGTGATCAGGTGATGCATTATTCATGTTTTGATTGGTTTCATGAAATTCTTTCCCGAACTTCAGCCTCCTGCAACTGCCGGAGCTGGGTTTCAAATGAGTTGCAGGACACTTTACATTATGCAACAAATTTGTTTTATGTAGGTTTCAAAGTGTAGCCTACATCATTCAACATGACCATGTGATGCACTTTTGGTGTTTTATGCCTTATTTGATTGTTTTATGGAACTTGCTTCTTGCAGCTGTTGCGGCTGAGTTTCAAGTGAGTTGCAAGATATTTTACATTATAAGACTGTAGTTTTTTGTAGGATTCACTGCGTAAAGCCAGCCTAAGGCTTCATTGTCTTTATTGCCATTTCTGGTAAAATCAATTGCAATTCCTGACAATACCGAGCACTCACATGACTGAACCACATGCGTCATGGATGACAGCAAACTAACCAGCAGAACGAGCCTTTGTCGCCACGAAAATGAGCTTCAAACTGCTCTCAGCTGTTCGTTATTAGAGCGAGACGAAGCTGAAACAGGCGCAGATGCTGTTGCATTGTTTCCTGGCTTCAGGTTTGGCACTGCAGCCATGGCAGTAAACCAAAACACATGAATGCCAGTAGAAGTGTTCTTATTAAGGTTGCATGGCTATGAATGGGATGGGTATCCGAGTTAGGATCCGTATATGAAACTGATTTGAACAGATCAGGTTTGTGTGTTCACTGCCCTGTTCACATTCAGATCTGTTCACATTCAGTATGTAGAGTAAGGTTTATGTATCAAACACATTTAAAACGGGAGTTAAAGAAAGTGCTGTACATAAAGAGACAGAGAAAAACAAGATGTTATAGATAATATAAAGGAAATTGTCGCTGTCCAACGACATTTTTATTGATTTTGATTCTTGTGCGTCATTAAAATAAGACAGTTGCTTTTCACACTGTATAACCATTTTATGATAAGTGGACCAATAGAAATGCTCCAAAGCAGCTTGGAAAAAAAATCTGGTTCCATTGACTTACGCTGAAAATAAAGTTTTTTGCCTCTCCTGTAAAGTTGCCATTCTGGAGAGTCAGTGATGAAATAGTTACTCAAACAATATATATATATATATATATATATGTATATATATATATATATATATATATATATATATATGTATATATATATATATATGTATATATATATATATATATATATATATATATATATATATATATATATATATATATATATATATATATATATATATGTATATATATATATATATATATATGTATATATATATATATATATGTATATATATATATATACATATATATGTATATATATATATATACATATATATATATATATATATATACATATATATATATATATATATATATATATATATATATATATATATATGTATATATATGTATATATATATATATATATATATATATATGTATATATATATGTATATATATATATATATATATATGTATATATATATATATACATATATATGTATATATATATATATATACATATATATATATATATATATATATATACATATATATATATATATATATATATATATATATATATATATATATGTATATATATGTATATATATATATATATATATATATATATATATGTATATATATATGTATATATATATATATATATATATATAAATTATCGATGTTTTGATTTAAAACCAGTACCAGATGGTCTGGTCTAAATATTGAACACAGTTGTCCTAAAGCTTCAGCTGAGACTGTGAAACAGCCAGAAGGTATAAAAACAGAGCTGCGCTGCTTCATTCCGCTAATGTGGACGTAGCTTAAAGACACTGTGTGATGAATGTTTAGGGTGACGCTGGTCTGAAGCAGCTGATTTACTGCCTCTGCAACCAACGACAGTCAACAATTATGTTCTGACAGTGAGCCCGTTTATATCCTATAAATAAACCAGTCGTTATCAGATTTTGGGAGTTATCTCTTTAAGCAGACATGTAAACAGTGTCCTCAGATCAGATTAAAGCCTAAAAATCTAATAAATGCAGCTGGATTTACTGCCTGAATGACTGGAATTACTACAGTAGAGCCCCAACAGCTGGCGCCATCTCTCACCCTGACAGAGAACCTAAGAAATAATTCAAACTCTACATCACCATCTCCTGAACTAGAGTATCTATGAAACATGTTCAAGCTGAGCTTGAGGAGGATGGTCACTCTCTCTCTATCCGGGGTTGATCAGAGGAGGATGGTCACTCTCTCTCTATCCGGGGTTGATCCGAGGACGATGGTCACTCTCTCTGTATCCGGGGTTGATCCGAGGACGATGGTCACTCTCTCTCTATCCGGGGTTGATCAGAGGAGGATGGTCACTCTCTCTCTATCCGGGGTTGATCCGAGGACGATGGTCACTCTCTCTGTATCCGGGGTTGATCAGAGGAGGATGGTCACTCTCTCTCTATCCGGGGTTGATCAGAGGAGGATGGTCACTCTCTCTCTATCCGGGGTTGATCAGAGGAGGATGGTCACTCTCTCTCTATCCGGGGTTGATCCGAGGACGATGGTCACTCTCTCTCTATCCGGGGTTGATCAGAGGAGGATGGTCACTCTCTCTCTATCCGGGGTTGATCAGAGGAGGATGGTCACTCTCTCTCTATCCGGGGTTGATCAGAGGAGGATGGTCACTCTCTCTCTATCCGGGGTTGATCAGAGGAGGATGGTCGCTCTCTCTCTATCCGGGGTTGATCCGAGGACGATGGTCACTCTCTCTCTATCCGGGGTTGATCAGAGGAGGATGGTCACTCTCTCTCTATCCGGGGTTGATCAGAGGAGGATGGTCACTCTCTCTCTATCCGGGGTTGATCAGAGGAGGATGGTCGCTCTCTCTCTATCCGGGGTTGATCAGAGGAGGATGGTCACTCTCTCTCTATCCGGGGTGGATCAGAGGAGGATGGTCACTCTCTCTCTATCCGGGGTGGATCAGAGGAGGATGGTCACTCTCTCTCTATCCGGGGTTGATCAGAGGAGGATGGTCACTCTCTCTCTATCCGGGGTTGATCAGAGGAGGATGGTCACTCTCTCTCTATCCAGGGTTGATCAGAGGAGGATGGTCACTCTCTCTCTATCCGGGGTTGATCAGAGGAGGATGGTCGCTCTCTCTCTATCCGGGGTTGATCCGAGGACGATGGTCACTCTCTCTGTATCCCGGGTTGATCAGAGGAGGATGGTCACTCTCTCTCTATCCGGGGTTGATCAGAGGAGGATGGTCACTCTCTCTCTATCCGGGGTTGATCAGAGGAGGATGGTCACTCTCTCTCTATCCGGGGTTGATCAGAGGAGGATGGTCGCTCTCTCTCTATCCGGGGTTGATCCGAGGACGATGGTCACTCTCTCTCTATCCGGGGTTGATCAGAGGAGGATGGTCACTCTCTCTCTATCCGGGGTTGATCAGAGGAGGATGGTCACTCTCTCTCTATCCGGGGTTGATCAGAGGAGGATGGTCACTCTCTCTCTATCCGGGGTTGATCAGAGGAGGATGGTCACTCTCTCTCTATCCGGGGTTGATCAGAGGAGGATGGTCACTCTCTCTCTATCCGGGGTTGATCAGAGGAGGATGGTCACTCTCTCTCTATCCGGGGTTGATCAGAGGAGGATGGTCGCTCTCTCTCTATCCGGGGTTGATCCGAGGACGATGGTCACTCTCTCTCTATCCGGGGTTGATCAGAGGAGGATGGTCACTCTCTCTCTATCCGGGGTTGATCAGAGGACGATGGTCACTCTCTCTCTATCCGGGGTTGATCAGAGGAGGATGGTCACTCTCTCTCTATCCGGGGTGGATCAGAGGAGGATGGTCACTCTCTCTCTATCCGGGGTGGATCAGAGGAGGATGGTCACTCTCTCTCTATCCGGGGTTGATCAGAGGAGGATGGTCACTCTCTCTCTATCCGGGGTTGATCCGAGGACGATGGTCACTCTCTCTCTATCCGGGGTTGATCAGAGGAGGATGGTCACTCTCTCTCTATCCGGGGTTGATCAGAGGAGGATTATTTAGCTGGATACTGTTTACACTCAGAATGAGCTGCTTTTGTGGGTGTGGTTTGACTAAAAGTCTCAGGATTAAGTGATATGGTGTCTATTTCTACATTACAACTCTTTCAGATTCAAATTTAGAAATATCATCAGAATCTGAAGAACCAGCACTGGAACATTCTCAGTACCAGTCAGTTATAATGCTGTTGTAGCGCGTTGCTGTTCAATGTTGTCCACCATTGACAAGGTAGTATTTAGGAATTTCTTTAGCGAGCTCCTATTTTCCCTCAGTTTAAAATCGTCTATTTTAAAGCAAATTATCCAGTAAATCCAGGGGGGTCCATAAGTGGATCTGTACCTCAAACCCTTCGAGCTTCGAGTACAGCTCGACTTGACCCACCATCCCTCAAGATGCATGGAAGACGAGCGACAAGAGACTTCTCTGTTCAGGAGCCCAGATGGTGGAATGAACTTCCATTCGAACGCAAACTGAAGACCATCGTCTCTTTGTGAAGCACCTATAAGCACTAACCTACTGTATTACTGAAATTAATCATATTGCACTGCTGCGCTTAACTTTATCTTCTAGGTATGAGCTCTGGCTGTTTATTACTGGGTATTGCACTTGTACTGTATGTAACCCTGTATGTTATTCTCTTCTCTCCAGGTATCAGCACTGGACCTTGTTTCTGGCAGTATTTAAGCTGAAGAGTAGTTTGGACTTAAACCTGTTTGGACTAGATAGAGATACATACTCTAATTGAACACAAAACACTTCTGTAAGTTGCTCTGGATAAGAGCGTCTGCTAAATGCGGTAAATGTAAATGATTCTGAGTCTGAGTTTCCCCGTTATCTGATTACTCAAGTATATGTAAACAGATTACTGATAAAATCAGATTTTCAGTAGTTGCCAGATTAAATGCATGTGAAGGCACTTAGTCCAGAACCTCACACAACAACCAATAAGAAACCTGAAATGGCGTATGTCTATAAGATGATAAATTAGGGTAAAGACATATTATATTATATTATATTATATTATATTATATTATATTATATTATATTATATTATATTATATTATATTATATTATATTATATTTGGAGCATCTTTGAAAATGCACGCTCAACATGAAGAATTTAAATGTTCAATCTCACACATCAACCAATAAGAAGCCTGGAATGATGTATGTGTGTGTAAGATGATTTTCAGTGGGTGCATGGAAATAGACACGACCCAGAATCACAAGTTTAAGAATATTATCTTATAACTGGGACCAGCCCCCGTCCACACCACTCTCCCAGCCAAGAACAGCTCCAGCATCTTTTCCTCAGCCACTGAATACGTGGTTTCTTCATACGAAGCATCTCCAAATTTATTCTATAGTTTTATCATTGATTTGATTGTAAATGGGCTGCTAGATTCAGAGGCTCTTATTGTAAATGCTAAAATTATATTCTAAAGCCAAATCCAGGCCCCGTCTCCACTCCACACATTATTAACGCTACTACTCTGTGGTGTGACATTATCACTTTCCAGACCATTATCACTTTACAGTCATCCTCATTTGCTTAGCCTTGTTCACATGAACTGAACACAAAACTGTTCTAAGAGCAAATTTATTATTTACATATTTTTACATTTCCTAAATATGTGTTTCTTTCTTGTATGCCAGAGAACCACATGTTTTGGATCATGTCTCTTTGTTCTTCAGGCGCGATCGGTGCCAGTAAACTCCACAAGCGCCCACATGGCCCTGCGATTACGAGCAGCCAGAGGGTTTGTGTGCATCACCAGCGTATGGATTGTATACGTACTGACGAGGGTTGCGGTTTTGCTTGATTGAGTCTGTACCGCTTTCCCACAATTCCTTCTCCATGACCTACTCCTGCTGCCATGGAAACAGTAACATCATGTCCGTGCTAATCACAGGCTGAATTAAATCTGGGCTTGGTTTCCGGCGCTGCTGGTACAAGAAACATGAGCGCTAATCCAAAAAAGATGCCTCTTAAAGAAATACTCCACCGTATTCCAGCCTAGTCTCCACATGCTGCAGCGGCACTGAGTCACTGGTGCCCCAGTGTTGGAGAACCCCACACCCTCCCAACCAGTCCTAGTGCAAAGCTCAGACAGGTCATGATAGTGAAGCTGCACAGAATGGAGTCAAACAGAAACCTCCGGACGTGAAAACAGGACGTAATAGTTTAAACACAGTTTTGGGTGATACTTCTTGGATCTGGTCAGGGAGGCAAAGCAAAACCCCCACATGACCGCACAGGGCCTTGATGGAATTAAATATTAAAGAATATGCATCCACAGCCCAATAGGTATTACAAATAAGAACAAGCATAGTCTGAAACTCTGAAACTTACAGTCTGTGTATTGTGCAGTGAGCTTTTGAACCCTGAGGAGATCTGCCTAGCACTAGGCGCAGATAACCATGGACACATATTTGTGACATGAGATGATGTATGGAGTTTTTTTAAAAAGAGAACCTGAGATGATTTGGAAATAATGGTGCTGTGGGAGTTTTAGAGAGAACGCTGAGGCAAAGTTAGCTTTATAATCCAAAATCCTGAGAAGGGGAAACGAAACAACGTCGCTAAACCAACTCACTAACTGAGCCGAGAGTCAACTCACCACCACGAGCGGACACTAAACCGAGTCTTTTCCTCAGCCAGAACTTAAAGTGCCAGCAGAAGAGCCTGCCTAACACAGTGTCTGTGTGTGAATACTGTATATTAGTGTTCAGTAGCATTTGCAGGTAATGGTGCCCTAGATCTTTGGTTAGGAAGGTTGATGGTACCATAACTCTTATACTGGGAAAGTTTGACTTGAATTGATTTGGACATTATAGTAGTAAACTCAGTGTATGGGTGACATTACATCACCCACCCGAGTGTTTCTGTATATGTGAACAATTTCTGTATATGTGTGAGTGCACCTTAGTCCAAAGAAAAAAGTTTATTTTACTTGTGATTTAGTTTGTAGAGTATAACATTATTATTTATGTGTTGAAGGAACGTCAGCCTGCAGGAAGATTTTTCTGGCACAGGTGTGACACGTCATTGCAATGTTTTAGAACATGACACCTCACTAAGTAAGTAAATTAATAATATTATGTGAGCTAATAATTCCAGTTTTGTGCATGTTTAGGACTTAATGAACCTGTTAAGCCTTAATTGGCTTGTTGGGTCGTTTTGTCATGATAAGACTACATGATATTTATTATTCGCAATGTTCACTATGTTAGATTAGACTCATAGTGCTACAACAAATCATCTTCCAAACTATTTGTAGAGGTTCAAGGAACTGTCAATCAAAGCAACAGAAATGCTGCGTGTTGGGTCAGACCTAACTTTCTGGTTCTCTCACCTGTTCAACTGTCATCAGGTGTGGTGGTCTTCTACCACCATTAAACCACCATTACAGACACATTAGGACTAAACCCTGATGGTTTCGCTTTCTAATGGCAATTGGCTTAATGGTTACTGTTAGAGACCAGTTTAGACCACTACCTGAACCCCTGTAGATATTCTTAGAAAGTTGTCAGGCGTGTTCAGCATCAGTCACATTAGTCCCCCATATTAGAGCCCCCCTAACAACAAAAGTAAAATATAAAAATACGTGGAAGACATTATTAAACATCCAGCAAAGCTTGATTGGAACATATACTATATATACACCCACCGGACATTTTATTGGGAACACCTCCTGGACCAGCAAGTAGCAGGAGTGTCTAATAGAGTGGACAGTGAGTGGACTGCTGTGTCTGATCCACTCACACCATAGAAAGTGCTGAACTGTTCAGTGGAGCTGATAGCATGGGCAGAGAGAGTAGATAAAAGAAGGTGTACCTAATAAAGTGGCCAGTGGGTGTAAATATGATGAAACACAGCATAAAACACTGCTGATCTATCTGAGAATGGTGTGGGCGTGGCTTATAAGCAGCTTGACTGGCAGCTCTCTGTCCAATCACTACTGTCCAGTTAAAATTCCCCTGAAGTG
>CM038712.1:20818379-20915879 GCA_021613375.1 Megaleporinus macrocephalus
CCAAGAGGAAGGCCATCAGCCAAAACCGGAGGGACGGATAGTTGGATGGATGGAATGTTAGATGAGGGAATTAATTGGGGAGTGAATGAGTGGATGGAAGGGTGGGGTGAAATGCATAGATAAATGGATTGTTTGAATCGATGGATAGATGGGTGGACGATTAGATGAGGGAATGAATTGGTGTTTAAATGAGTTGATGGATGGATGGATTAAAGGAAAATATGACTGGAAAAGTGGATGGATAGATTAATGGGTGGGTAAAAATAGATTAATTGATGGGTTGAATTGATGGATGGGTAGATCAGTAAATGGATGCATGGAGGGAAGATTAGATTTGGGAAAGGATGAGTGGATTAATTAGTGGATGAATGAGTAAATGGATTAATGGATTTATGGATGTATGGATAGATTAAGAGAAGAGATTGAGGAGCAGATTAATGTAAAGAGGAATGGATGGACTGATCGGTGGATAGACAGATGAATGGATAGTTTGAATTGGTGGATAAATTGGATGGAACTTTAGATGAGGGGATGATTGAGTGTATAGATGGAAGGATGGATTTATTGATTAAGGGGTGAATGGATGGAGGGGTGGGTGAGATGGATGCATGGATAGATGAATAGGTGGGTAGAGGTATGGATGAATGGATGTGTGGACAGATTAAGCTATGAGGAGGTGGATAGATGGATGGACTGATGAGCAATGAATGGTTTAAATTGGATGGATGGATGTATGGAAGGATGGATGTGTAGATGAGTAGATGGATGAATGAATAGAAGATTAGATGAGAAAATGGATGGGCGGATGAACCACAAGGCTGGTTTCCTAACCTTCAGCCCACGTCTGCTCAAACAGATGACCCCACAGAAGACTGTTCCCTGAACCCACCGGACATGACTGAGGTGCCCTTGCGCAAGAGACCAAACCCCCAACTGCTCCCCGGGAACTGTGGATAGAGCTGCTCACCACTCAGTGTGTGTGATCACTAGTATGTGTGTTCACTAGTGTGTGTGTATGTTTCACTGCCCCTAGTGTGTGTATGTGGGTGTTTTACTGCCCCTAGTGTGTGTGTGTGTGTGTTAACTAGTGTGTGTGTTTCTCTGCCCCCTAGTGTGTGTGTGTGTGTGTGTGTGTATATGTAGGAGTGTGTCTGTGTATATGGGTGTTTTACTGCCCCCTGGTGTGTGTGTGTGTGTGTGTGTGTGTGTGTGTGTGTGTGTGTGTGTATATATATATGTGAGTGCTTCACTGCCCCCTAATGTGTGTGTTCACTAGTGTGTGTGTGTGTGTATGTGTTTGTATTTGGGTGTATTATCACCCCCTAATGTGTGTGTGTTCTCCAGTGTGTGTGTGTGTGTGTGTGTGTCTTTGTATGTGGGTGTATTACTACCCCCTAATGTCTGTGTGTTCACTAGTGTGTGTGTGTGTGTGTGTGTTTGTATGTGGGTGTATTACTACCCCCTAATGTGTGTTTGTTCACTAATGTGTGTGTGTGTGAGTATGTGTGTGTGTGTGTTTGTATGTGGGTGTTTTACTAGCCCCTAAGGGTTAAATGTGGACACAAGTGGTCAGTGGTACAGTGGTAACAACGCCAAACAACATCAAAACAAAATTTTGTTGGAGACCATGTGCCCACCATGAGCCAGAGTCTCTCAGAGCCAGCCTGTCAACAGGTCCACGTCTGCTCTTCTTCCCGCGTGGTTTGATGACAGTAAAGCGACACAAAAAAGGCAGAAATCTAACGGATGTTTCTCTCGAGAAAACAAGACACACTCACTTTCCATCAAATTCAAATCATAATCAAAGATCTCCTCCGCTCAGCACCACAGATGTGGAACCGACTGAAAGTTTACAAAACGGCTCCAAAAGTCCAGAAGTCCTAACTGCAGTCAGATGTGAGGAGGCATTCTCAGTTTTTCACAATGCCAGAGATTCTTGGAGCTCTAAATCAAACACAAACAGAAGCGGTGATTTGGTTTTGAGCTGCTTGTGAGTAAATTAGTGCACATTAGTGACAGTTAAACACCAAATAAACAGATCTGGGCAAACGGTTCAGTCACATAGAGGCATAATTATATACAAAAAACTATACTCTTTTATTTACTCAGTAAAACACTTTATTATTAAATATTAAACAGTATTAATAGAGCAAGTAGAAACTTTTACATATGTCAGTGTGTTTATTTAACCCTTTCCAAGCTTCTCATTTTAAAACAACCCAGTATTATTTACAGTTCTCATCTAATACCTGCTTTAACTGCTCAGTACTTCATTAAGCTGAATCAAGATTACTGCTGAAGGAACTGAATACATTCATACAATGTCTGGGGCGTCCAGGAGAAATCTGAAACTACACTTTGTTCTTCAAACTGGAGCTCAAGATATGATCTACTTCTTTCACAATAAGATATTCATGTTACTTTGTATTGTATGTATGATTATTTACTTCTGTTCTAATCATATCTGGTGTTCTTACTGGTGTTAATACACTAATTGATCAGATAAAGACTTTTACACAATCAGCTCAGGGGTCTTAGACTTTTACACTTAAACTGTAAAATTGATGCACACACTATAATATTTAAGTTGCTATACACTGTATACCCGTATGTACTATTTGTGTTCTATAGTGTAATAGTAAGAGTTCAGTACTCAGTACTGTACATACCCTGAACCTCAAACTCTGTTCTTCAGATACAAATCCTGCTTTTACAGAAAAGGGAGGATAAAATGGGCTGAGCTCCAAATCCTACACTGTTACGTAACAGACTGGTTAATATTTACACCCCCAACATTTACATACAACCAAAACAACAACCAGTAACCAGAACGGTGGTGGAGAAATCCAGCGTTCCAGGCTGTGAAGGGAACGTCACCACTTTTCATTCCTTCCCAACAAACAACCCAACTGTCAGAGATACATGTTCATCTTTAAACCAGCCTGAAGTTCCTGTTCACCAGATTCTTTATCTAATGTTCCACCTTAAATATTGCAGCGTATATTGAATATGCAGCACCACTTAAGGTGGAACAGAAAATTCCCTAAACAAGCTGCTGAACTTCAGCTCCCACATCTTTATCAGGATCCTAAACAACTTTAACTCTGCAGTCTGTACATTTCACTCTGGACAGTTTTTCCAACACTCGGACAATGTGTTTCCATGACTGAGAAGCTGCATCCAAGCATTACACCACCAAGCGGCATGCAGGGCGTCGGATGCAGTAGTGGTGTAAAGCACTCTAGAGCAGTGGAGACGTGTTCTCTGGAGTGACCAATCAGGCTTCTCCGTCTGGCAATTCAAGTCTGGCTTTGGCGTTTGCCAGGAGAACGGTGCTTGTCTGACTGCATTGTGCTGAGTGTAAAGTTTGGTAGAGGGGGGATTATGGTGTGGGGTTATCAGTAGTTGGGCTCGGACCATTAGTTCCAGTGAAAGGAACTCTTAATGCTTCAGCAGACCAAGAGATTCTGGACAATTTCATGCTCCTTACTTTGTGGGGAAAGTTTGGGATCCCTTCCTGTTTCAACATGACTGGCCACCAGTCCAGCTCCATAAAGACATGGAGGAGTGAGTTGGGTGTGGAAGAACTTGACTGGCCTGACCTCAATCTGACAGAACACCTTTGGGATGAATTAGAGCGGAGACTAAACAGAATTTTTTTATTGCCTGAGCTAAAGACCTAACCCACTGCTATATAATATTGTATACACATATATACAGTACATACAGCTAAACATTATGAGATTAGTACAAATACTACTGAGACCAAGGCACATTCCAGAATATCCTATATTGAGTACATCCTGAGTTCCATTTCTCTTTCATATACAATAAAATAAACAAAACATCAACAAATAAATAAATAAAGCAGTTTCTCATGTATAGTTAGGAATGTACAGATGTGCCAAAGAAAACAGAGAAATTAATTTCACGTATTTCTGGAGAGGAACATTTCAAACTGCCTAGAAATCACAGACTGTTTACTCACAGCGGAAACAGCGTCTCCGCAAATCCTGCAGTATTACTCAAATAATATGATAACGTCAATAATCATGGGCGTCTTAACTCGCCCCCCGTTTTAGTTTTATCATTTCTCTCATGGAGGAAGTTCCAGGATGACACATGGTTTCCTGTCTTCTCTCTCTGGTGTTTTTAAGCTCTGCTAATGTGGTTGTCTGAGAACAGAAGCTGATGACATTAGTGTGCATTTGCAGGCTTTCCTGCTCCTCTGAGGGAGAAGCTCGACCAGAAGCTGTGGCTTCAGCCGGACGCAGTGAAAGTGCTCAACTCCAGCGGGCAGATCCTGCGTGTCCTCCTGGCTTAAAGACTCACTCGGTTGTGCAACACGTTGTGCAGTTGTGCAACTCAGCTACTGACACACGAGTGATGTTGTGAATTGTGTGAACGAGACTGAGGAGCTGGAATGGTCTTCGGTCTCTGCAGCCCTTTCCTTATATCTCAGCTTCTCCGTCTAAGGACTTGTGAGACGTGAGGAGGAAAGAAATTGTTGCAAGAAACATCTCTCAGTTAAACATTATAATTCCCCAACCATAATAGTTGATAGATAATATACAGTAATGCTGAATGTTGAGACTGTAAACACTACACACACTGCAGATTCATACTGGATTATAATCACTCCACAGTTATTACTGTCAGACTGTAAACACTACATACACTGCAGATTCATACTGGATTAAAATCACTCCACACTTATTACTGTCAGACTGTAAACACTACATACACTGCAGATTCATACTGGATTATAATCACTCCACAGTTATTACTGTCAGACTGTAAACACTACATACACTGCAGATTCATACTGGATTACAATCACTCCACACTTATTACTGCCAGACTGTAAACACTACATACACTGCAGATTCATACTGGATTATAATCACTCCACAGTTATTACTGTCAGACTGTAAACACTACATACACTGCAGATTCATACTGGATTATAATCACTCCACAGTTATTACTGTCAGACTGTAAACACTACATACACTGCAGATTCATACTGGATTATAATAACTCCACAGTTATTACTGTCAGACTGTAAACACTACATACACTGCAGATTCATACTGGATTAAAATCACTCCACACTTATTACTGCCAGACTGTAAACACTACACACGCTGCAGATTCATACTGGACTGAAATCACTCCACAGTTATTACTGTCAGACTGTAAACACTACACACACTGCAGATTCATACTGGACTGAAATCACTCCACAGTTATTACTGTCAGACTGTAAACACTACACACGCTGCAGATTCATACTGGACTGAAATCACTCCACAGTTATTACTGTCAGGCTGTAAACACTACACACACTGTAGATTCATACTGGATTGAAATCACTCCACAGTTATTACTGTCAGACTGTAAACACTACATACACTGCAGATTCATACTGGATTATAATCACTCCACAGTTATTACTGTCAGACTGTAAACACTACATACACTGCAGATTCATACTGGATTAAAATCACTCCACACTTATTACTGCCAGACTGTAAACACTACACACGCTGCAGATTCATACTGGACTGAAATCACTCCACAGTTATTACTGTCAGACTGTAAACACTACACACACTGCAGATTCATACTGGACTGAAATCACTCCACAGTTATTACTGTCAGACTGTAAACACTACACACACTGTAGATTCATACTGGATTAAAATCACTCCACAGTTATTACTGTCAGACTGTAAACACTACACACACTGTAGATTCATACTGGATTAAAATCACTCCACAGTTATTACTGTCAGACTGTAAACACTACATACACACACTGCAGATTCATACTGGATTAAAATCACTCCACAGTTATTAGTGTCAGACGGTAAAAACTACACACACTGTAGATTCATACTGGATTAAAATCACTCCACAGTTATTACTGTCAGACTGTAAACACTACACACACTGTAGATTCATACTGGATTAAAATCACTTCACAGTTATTACTGTCAGACGGTAAAAACTACACACACTGTAGATTCATACTGGATTAAAATCACTCCACAGTTATTACTGTCAGACTGTAAACCCTACACACACTGTAGATTCATACTGGATTAAAATCACTCCACAGTTATTACTGTCAGACTCTAAACACTACACACACTGTAGATTCATACTGGATTAAAATCACTCCACAGTTATTACGGTCAGACTGTAAACACTACACACCCTGCAGATTCATACTGGATTAAAATCACTCCACACTTATTACTGTCATACTGTAAACACTACATACACTGCAGATTCATACTGGATTAAAATCACTCCACAGTTATTACTGTCAGACTGTAAACACTACACACTCTGCAGATTCATACTGGATTAAAATCACTCCACACTTATTACTGTCAGACTGTAAACACTACACACACTGCAGATTCATACTGGATTAAAATCACTCCACAGTTATTACTGTCAGACTGTAAACACTACACACGCTGCAGATTCATACTGGACTGAAATCACTCCACAGTTATTACTGTCAGGCTGTAAACACTACACACACTTCAGATTCATACTGGATTAAAATCACTCCACAGAAAATGAAAGATAACGAGTGTGAAAGAAGCTCCAAAATAATCTTTGATGACGCATGTGGGTTAATGATTATTCTGTAATGTAGTGGGTTTCTGTTAATAACAGACATTTATAAAAAACTCACAGCGGTCATTACATGGAATTTATTGGCACAGATCTTGTCCACTCTGGATTGACGCTTGTCTGGGTTCATTGCCTCTGGGTCTTTCACCACTACTCAGAGGAGAGGTCCAGGAACTCTAAACAAAAACAAACCCCAATCCAAACATACAGTGTCCAGTTCAATGTCAGCGCGAGGCTGTTTCTTTTGATTAAACAATATCCTTACATAAACACATATCTAGCAGTGATTCTACTGAATTGATTCAGAACTGAGAACACATTCAAACTTATAGAGTCATTTAGCTTTAAGTGATTATGTTTATTATCCATCCATTATCTTCTGTCATCAGGCGAAGGCAGGGTACACCATGAACAGGTCGCCAGTCCATCACATGTCCAACACACACACACACACACACTCACACACACACTCACACCTACAGGCAGTTGAGAGTGAGTGATCAACCTAACATGCACGTGTTTGGACTGTGGGAGGAAACCCACTCAATCACAGGGAGAACACACACACTCCACACAGAACAACCCGGACCGGGAATCCAACCCAGATCATCTTACTGTGAGAAGACAGTGCTGACCACTACACCACCATACTAACCACTACACCACCTTACTAACCACTACACCACCTTACTAACCACTACACCACCATACTAACCACTACACCACCGTACTAACCACTACACCACCGTACTAACCACTACACCACCTTACTAACCACTACACCACCATACTAACCACTACACCACCGTGCTGACCACTACACCACCATACTAACCACTACACCACCATACTGACCACTACACCACCGTGCTAACCACTACACCACCTTACTAACCACTACACCACCATACTAACCACTACACCACCGTACTAACCACTACACCACCATACTAACCACTACACCACCTTACTAACCACTACACCACCATACTAACCACTACACCACCGTACTAACCACTACACCACCTTACTAACCACTACACCACCATACTAACCACTACACCACCTTACTAACCACTACACCACCATACTAACCACTACACCACTTTACTAACCATACACCACCATACTAACCACTACACCACCATACTAACCACTACACCACCATACTAACCACTACACCACCATACTAACCACTACACCACCGTACTAACCACTACACCACCTTACTAACCACTACACCACCGTACTAACCACTACACCACCATAGTTTTTCTAAAATGCAGGTATGACTCAAATAAAGCTCGGGAGTCTTTGTGTTTCAAAATGACATAAAACATAGTATTAATAGAGTAAGTAGTGCTTTTACATACATTATTTAACCCTTTCCAAGCTTCTCCTTTTATAAACAACCCAGTATTATTTACAGTTCTCATCTAATACCTGCTTTAACTGTTCAGTACTTCATTAAGCTAAATCAAGTTTACTGCTGAAGGAACTGAATACATTCATACAATGTCTGGGGCGTCCAGGAGAAATCTGGAATTACACTTTTTCTTTGTAACAGCAGTGTGTCTCCCAGTAAGGCCTATAAATCATACAGCGTATATATCAGCCCACCAACACGGAGTCTTGGTCTTGTTCTCTCAGATGGTAAAGAAAACAGGCCTAAATTCCCACATCTGTCACACATGACCTGTTCAGAAGGCGTGCATTAATCTTCCAACTAGCCATGCAGGAAACATATACATGCACTGTGAACGTCCCTGAGGAACCATATGCTTCTCTGTTTCATCAGGCTTTTCTAAACCTGCTCTCCATTCATCTTGACAGATCAGTAAATCCAAGTGAAGCACTGAAGTCATGAACTGCATGTTCTCTCAGTGTCCAGGTTCATTATTCATGTCAGCTGTGGAGACACACGAGTGAAGTTAGGACCTTATGTGTTTAAGGTGGGTCACTCAAACTTGCTGCCTTTGTCGACAAATCAGGTGACCTCCCTGCCTCCTGACCAGGAAGTGAGATATGCCTCCCAGCAGCCTGGAGTGGAGTGATGCTTCAGCGAATTCAGTCAAGGAAGAAAACCGAGCCAGCATAAGAAGAAACGCAACCTGGATGGCAGCAAACTGGTCTTGAGCACCTGCAGTTAAGGAGGCATAGGACCTGGTGGCGTTGTGTGAGTGTATGTGGGTGTATGTGGGTGTTTTACTACCCCCTAGTGTGTGTTTTCACTAGTGTGTGTGTATATGTGCGTGTTTTACTGCCCCTAGTGTGTGTTTTCACTAGTGTGTGTGTATATGTGCGTGTTTTACTGCCCCCTACTGTGTGTTCACTAGTGTGTGTGTGTATATGTGGGTGTTTTACTACCCCCTAGTGTGTGTTTTCACTAGTGTGTGTGTATATGTGCGTGTTTTACTGCCCCTAGTGTGTGTTTTCACTAGTGTGTGTGTATATGTGCGTGTTTTACTGCCCCCTACTGTGTGTTCACTAGTGTGTGTGTGTATATGTGGGTGTTTTACTACCCCCTAGTGTGTGTTTTCACTAGTGTGTGTGTATATGTGCGTGTTTTACTACCACCTAGTGTGTGTTTTCACTAGTGTGTGTGTATATGTGCGTGTTTTACTGCCCCTAGTGTATGTTCACTAGTGTGTGTGTATATATGTGGGTGTTTTACTACACCCTAGTGTGTGTTTTCACTAGTGTGTGTGTATATGTGCGTGTTTTACTGCCCCTAGTGTGTGTTCACTAGTGTGTGTGTATATGTGGGTGTTTTACTGCCCCCTAGTGTGTGTTCACTAGTGTGTGTGTATATATGTGGGTGTTTTACTACCCCCTAGTGTGTGTTTTCACTAGTGTGTGTGTATATGTGCGTGTTTTACTGCCCCTAGTGTGTGTTCACTAGTGTGTGTGTGTATATGTGCGTGTTTTACTGCCCCTAGTGTATGTTCACTAGTGTGTGTGTATATATGTGGGTGTTTTACTACCCCCTAGTGTGTGTTTTCACTAGTGTGTGTGTATATGTGCGTGTTTTACTGCCCCTAGTGTGTGTTTTCACTAGTGTGTGTGTATATGTGCATGTTTTACTGCCCCTAGTGTATGTTCACTAGTGTGTGTGTATATATGTGGGTGTTTTACTACCCCCTAGTGTGTGTTTTCACTAGTGTGTGTGTATATGTGGGTGTTTTACTACCCCCTAGTGTGTGTTTTCACTAGTGTGTGTGTATATGTGCGTGTTTTACTGCCCCCTACTGTGTGTTCACTAGTGTGTGTGTGTATATGTGGGTGTTTTACTACCCCCTAGTGTGTGTTTTCACTAGTGTGTGTGTATATGTGCGTGTTTTACTACCACCTAGTGTGTGTTTTCACTAGTGTGTGTGTATATGTGCGTGTTTTACTGCCCCTAGTGTGTGTTCACTAGTGTGTGTGTATATGTGGGTGTTTTACTGCCCCCTAGTGTGTGTTCACTAGTGTGTGTGTATATATGTGGGTGTTTTACTACCCCCTAGTGTGTGTTCACTAGTGTGTGTGTATATGTGGGTGTTTTACTGGCCCTAGTGTGTGTGTTCACTAGTGTGTGTATATGTAAGTGTTTCACTGCAAGGATGTGGCAAAAAGTTCTGTGTAAAAAATAGTTCTGTGTAAACAGGTTCTTGATAACTGTTTGTGAATGAGTGGTAATGTGTAAAAAAGAACTCTGTGTAAACAGGTTCTAGATAACTGTTTGTGAACGAGTGGTAATGTGAGATGCTTGTAGATAACTGAGTGTGAGTATTAGTTTAGTGTACTCAGGTTCTAGATATCTGAGCATGAATATGACTAGTAGTGCAAACAAATTTTAGACAACTGTGTAAATTTGTGTGGTAGTGTAATCAGGTTGTAGAAAACTGAGTATGAATATGAGTTGTAGTATAAGCAGGTTCTAGGTAACTGAATATAAATATGAGTGGTACTATGAGCTTGTTCTAGATAACAGTAGTATGTGTGGTAGTGTAATCAGGTTGTAGATAACTGAGTATGAATATGAGTTGTAGTATAAGCAGGTTTTAGGTAACTGAATATAAATATGAGTGGTAGTATGAGCTTGTTCTAGATAACAGTAGTATGTGTGGTAGTGTAAACAGGTTGTATATAACTGAGTGTAAATATAAGTGGAAGTGTAATCAGGTTGTAGATAACTGAGTATGAATATGAATTGTAGTATAAGCAGGTTCTAGGTAACTGAATATAAATATGAGTGGTGGTATGAGCTTGTTCTAGATAACAGTAGTATGTGTGGTAGTGTAAACAGGTTATAGAAAACTGAGTATGAATATGAGTTGTAGTATAAGCAGGTTCACGGTAACTGAATATAAATATAAGTGGTAGTATGAGCTTGTTCTAGATAACAGTAGTATGTGTGGTAGTGTAAACAGGTCGTAGAAAACTGAGTGTGAATATAAGTGGTAGTGTATGCAGGTTCTAGATAACTAAGTATGGAAAAATTGGTGCTACTGTGAGCAAGTTCTAGATAACTGAGTATGAATATGAATTATAGTGTGAACAGATTCTAAATAACTATGTATGATTAGGAATGGTAGTGAAAGCAGATAGTCGATAACGAAGTATGGAAAAATTAGTGTTAGTGTAAGCAGGTTTTAGAAAAACAATTATTATTATTATTATATTTTTTATTTATTTATTTATTTATTTATTATTATTATTACGAGTGGTAGTGTAAGCAGGTTGTGGTTAGTTGTTGTCATGCCCCGCCTATCTCGTCTGCCTGTCTTAGTTTACGTGCTCATGTGTGCGTGTATTTAAGTTCTTCACTATGTGCTTCTGTTTGGTCATGTGTTCCCCCTGTTCTCTGCTCCGCCCTTGCCCCACCTCTCTCACCTGTGCTTTGTTTGTCGTTAGTCTCGTCAGCTGTTTTCCCCTCGTTAGTCTGTGTATTTATTCCCTCTGTTTCCGTCCCTGCCCTGCCTGTTTACCTGTCCTTCTAGAGCAGGGGTATTTAAATAGGGTTCTGTAAGGTCCAGTCAGAGGAGACTTCCTCAGGCCGAGGTCCAGACCATGTTTGTGTTATGACTATAACTTGTGTTATGATTCAGTGTCATATCCTGTAGACTAAAGTAGCTCAGTAGTTCTATCAGCATTTTATACCGTCAGCAACTGAAAGATAAACCAAATTACAAATACGGTTCAGTATATTTCAACTGAATTCATTATTTATAGAACTTCAAATAAAAAATTCTACATTAAAAAAGTGCATCTTAAACTGTTTATTTATAGAAAAAGTAAATAAAACGTGTGTCTTTTCATTAACTCAGTTTCATATCTTGAGCTGTTGGTTTAGAGCTGTCTGTGGAAAGACTACTCTTCATTCCTGGTTATAAAATAGTTTTTCGCCGCCTACTTTTCTTTCTGCTCACTTTATTCTCCGACTGCTGCTTCTCGCTCTGTACCTCGCCTGTGTGCGCGTGCTGCACCCCCGAATCTGCACAGATCTGATTGGCTGAGGACCGCCATTGGTGATCTTATATTGCACGCGATTGGTCTGTGAGCCCGCATACCGTAAAGTGAAGAAAAGCTCAGCCGCTTAAAATAAACACTGTCAGAAGTAAGTAGTTCTCAATAGTTTATAGACTGTTTGTTTATCTTTTGTTTTGTTTGCGTGTGTTATGTGTTTGTTTTGGTTCTTTATTAAAAGCACGTTGTTTAAAGCTTGCGAGTGTGTCCGCCCTTCTGCCCTGCCACCCTGCGCCTCGTCTGCTCCAGCTCCAATCAAGCACAAGCCTGACAACAGTTAAACAGCAGCTCAGGGCTCTTTACTAAAGGACTGACTGTAAAACTAATACATACAGGATCACATATACGATACTGTCTGGTAAAGAACAATAGAACGTATGGAATGTATTTTCTCTGTGTTATAAAGACTACAACGACTAAAACATCTTCCTGTCCAGCGTTAACTTAATGTACCAGTAGAAGCTGCAGTTGGGGTTTGGGTAAAGGGGTCTTTCTTGTTTCTGACAGCTTCACCCTGATGTCTGTCTGTCAGGATACAAAAACCTGCTCTGAACTTTATAGTTAAGCAAGACGTTCACACTAGACGACATCATGCTGCGGTCGGCAAATATGGAGGCGATTATCCGAATCCCAGGAGGCGGCCGTTTGGCAGGATCAGTGAAGAAGCGTTTGCCAGAATGTTTTCTCATGAGCTGATCACAAACAAGAGGTCTAAATAGAGTAAGCAGGCCATGTGCGGAGCGAGTGAATCACAACCTCTGCTTCTCATCTCTGGACTGCGGAAAACAGCACGTCTGGCTCGGGCTGAAGGCGAGAGGTCCTCGTCCGTATAAACACACTGTCTGGCCCGCAGACCAAAGCTGGACAACTGGGTGAAGAGTGACATCCTCTTGAGGGGAGCAGCTACGGTCTAAGCGTGGCTGATTCCATTGATTTCATAGCAAAGACGTCCACTGGAGCTGTTCCTGCGTTAACACAAGACTTCCTGTCCATCAGTGTCTTCTGTCCCTGGAAATCAGTTCTGATTAAAAGGGACAAATTTATAGACCAGAGATGTAATGATGGCGTCTGTGCTGTGAGGTACCCTTACAAACAATAAGTATACTTAAAGTCCATTTTATTAATTAAACTTTAGTCAAATTGAAGTATAGATCCAAAGTAAACTTTATGTAGTTAGTATACTATAAACTTATACTCTATTTTGTTTAAGTTTATAGTATACCTACTACATGAAGTATACTATAAACTTAAACAAAATAGAAGTATAGATCCCATGTATACTTCATGTAGTCAGTATACTATAAACTTAAGCAAAATGGAAGTATAGATTCCAAGTATACTTTATCTAGTTAGTATACTATAAACTTAAGCAAAATTGAAGTATAGATCCCAAGTATACTTTATGTAGTTAGTATACTAGTATCATTGTACTGGTAGTACACTGTTATATACACTTGTATATGCACTTTAATACTTCTTGGCTCACGTTTTAGTTTATAAAAGTATATATTTAAGTATACCTTAAGTGTAATAGACTAAGCGTCTATTAAGAGTAGTAGACATTCAAGTACACAACTAGTATACATCTTGTGTACTACAACTACACTAAAATAAACTTATGGGTTTACTCTTAGTTTAGTAGTTTGTTAATCCACCTGCCTGCACTTCTTTTGAGTGTTACAGGAAACCCACACAGATGCTGAGAGACTATACAATCTCCGCACAGAGAGGAACGTGGTTACTGTGGGTGGGAAATCGAAACCAGAACCTTCTTGTCATGAAGCGGCTGCTCTATCCACTGTGCCACTAAGCTGCTCTTTACTTGCATGTTCTATACTGCTATCCTATTTTTAACTTTTCGAAGTGCATGTTTAATTATACTCTCAGTAAACCTCTAGTTCAGATGTTTTTAAACTGAAAGTATATGTGTGTGTAGTCAAGTTTATTTGTGTAGCACTTTTACAACAATGTTGTCACTGAGCAGCTTTACATAAAAACATTTAAGCCACAACAGGCATCTCACTGTGAGCAAGCCAGAAGCGATGGCGGCAAGGAAAACCCATATGACTGGAGGAAGAAACCTTGGGAGGAAACCTTGGTCAAAGAATATTTACAGTTTATTAAACTAAACCAAAGAAAAGCTGAGAGACTCTCTGTTTGAAGTCTGGACGGTAAAAGCTTTAAAAACTGCACAGGTAAAGGCAGTCTCTGACTGAGGCAGTCTCTGAGGAAAGTGGGAGTGAAACATTCTCATCATATCTCAATGCTGGTGCATTTGGATGACATAGCGATGCAGTCAAGGGTGTAGACGGTGACACGAATGATGAGGAGAACTGGTTGGTGCCAGGTGAGGAGGAGGTCCTGATGGTCAGTCTTCCAACAGTATTGGGCAGGACAGGAGGGCAGTCATTATTTGAGGAAGAGTAAAGAAACCATGTTAATTCAGGTTTGGATTAGTATAGAAGATGTGAAGTATTTTGGAGTGTGGCTGATGACGCTGGCTGATCTAACTATAACAGCATTGGCTAAAAGGAGAGAGCCAGAAGCTAACATAGACATGACACTGGTGGTGTCCCCGCACTCCACCGTCAACAAACTGTGTGATCGCATGAAGTGGTGGAAGAATATTTTAGTTTACCATAAACCTCTGTGACCCTTGGATCTCCTCCCTTTATCTATAGAGGCAAGTATGTGAGTTCTTTAAATTGACCTGGTTTTCTGCATTAATTAATCATAAAACGTGATCTGATCTACATCTGAGTTCCAAGTATAGACATACTCAATGTGCTTAACCTAATACCACACACACAGTTATAATATTTCATGTCTGTATTGGACACATCCATGAAACATTCACAGTGCTGGTGAAAAAAAGTAAGTGGACCCTTATTATGCTTATTATTAGACTTAAACTAAAGCTAACTAGAGTCAGGAGCTAGCAAACCTGGAGTCCAATCAATGAAATGAGATTGGGGCGAGCTGGGCCTGGACCGCTTGCCATCATCGAGGAGGAAATTAATTCTCAAGTTTATCAAGGTTTCCTCTGAATAATGTCAGGGTGGCTGTCCGCCAGCTGAAGCTCAGTAGAAGTTGGCTGATGCAGCAGGGTGATAATCTACTACAGAACGGCTTTGAAGAAAAAGAAAAGTCAGAGTCCAGACCTGAATCCAATAGAGATGCTGTGGAATGACCTCAAGAGAGCTCTTCACACTAGACATCCTAAGAATATGGCTGAGCTGAAGCAGTTCTGTGAGGAAGAATGGTCCAAAATTCCTTGTGAACATTGGGCAGGTCATCTACACTTAGGGTGTAAGTTTGAGTCGAGTTTAAAAACTTTAAGAAATGAGCCAAGTCAAGTCTTTAAGGAGTGACTCTGTGTTGTGTCACAGGCCTTTAAGGAGTCAAGTCTCAAATCTGAAGTGATGCCTTTAGGGAGTTAGTCTGAGTCAAGCCTCAGGTCTTTAGATAGTGAGTCTGAGTTCATTCTGAAGTCTTTAGGAAGTGAGTCTGAGTTGAGTCTCAAGTCTTTAGGGAGTGACTCTGAGTCTTTAGTCTTTAGGCAGCTGTTCGCAGTTGAGTCTCAGGTCTTTAAAGAGCGAGTCTGAGTTTAGTCTTAAGTCTTTAGGGAGCGGGTCGCAGTCGAGTCTCAGGTCCCAAGTGGGAGTCGAGTATCAAGTCTTTGGGGTGTGAGTCTGAAATGAGTCTCAAATCTCAGAGTTGAGTCCTAAGGCTCTGGTGTGCAAATCCGAGCCAAGTTTTGGGCTTTTGGCGTGGAGTCGGAGTCCCAAGTCCTTAGGATTTAAATTCAAATCAAGTCGAGTCTTCTCGAGTCCAAATTGAGTTTTGAATCACTGGCGTGGGAACCCGAGTGGGAGTCGAGTCTTGAGCCTGCTAGGTGTGAGTCAGTTAAAGAGGCTTGACAAGTTAGAATGTTTAGTTCATAGGAAGCGCAGACGAATGTCATCTGATGACTGAAACCAATATTTGCTTGTTTGTTTACTGTTGCATTTGTTGACATATTTCTGGCTTCACGTGTTCCTGTAAATGAGTTTATTGACCTCACCCACTCAGCGAGTTTCCACTTCCAGTCCACTTCCAGATGATCCTTCACCGAACTTGATGGTCTTGTGTTTGTGGAAGCATGTGTTAAACTGGCCTATGTCCTCCACAGAATAAGGCTGGTCTTCAAAGGCTTCAAAGGCTGGTCTGTCCTGCCTGCTCTGTCTGTCCGGGCATCAGCCCCAGTGTGTGCAGAGGTCAACCTGCTGCAAGGCTTTTCACCACCACATCCTCACCTTTAGTCCACTTGCGTCAATGACAAACTAATGTCAGAACTGGAAATAACAGCCTGGATATCTGGACATAAATTCCAAAACAAACTGATCAACTCATGGCGGAGGAATACCTGCAGGTGGTTGCAAGGCAAAATAGACCCATATTATAGTCATCAACGTTGCATGTAAAGTTCATTCAGAGGGGTTTGGTGAGAAACGCTCTGTTCTAGAGAAACTTAGAGTCAGAGCTGTTCACAGTGGTGGTAAATGGAACCAGACATCCAACTCTAGGAGTCCCCTTAATGGAAGTTATTACATGATATGGTTATGAAGACAATGTCTGATGTCTTTATGCAACCTGCAGGAAACAAAGAGAAGGATGAAAAGAAAAAAAGTCATAAACATAAACGTAAGAAGGGGTATCCAGGTCCAAGCCCCCCTAGATCAAGCCAGAGGCGACAGTGGCAGAGAAAAACTCCCTTGGTAAAAGGAAGAAACCTTAAGAGGAACCCAGACTCAAGGAAGGAACCCATCCTACTCTGGTCGACCTCGGATAGAGAGAGAGTGACCGTCCTCCTCTGGTGGACTCTGGACAATAAGAAAAGGACAAAGCTAATGAGGTTATATAACAGGAAACAACGAGAAGCTCAACTTAAACATGTTTCATAAATAGTCTAGTTCAGGAGGAAGTGATGTAGAGTTTAAACCATCACAGGTTCTCTGTCAAAGTGAAAGATACTGCTGAGTGGTTATTATTCTGTTTCAGTATCTATTATAAAGGATTTGGTAACTATAATAAATTACTCAGTAACTAGGGGAGGCTGGGGTCAGTCATAACAGAGGTCAGTCACAACAGGGGTCAGTCATAACATTGCCAGTTGCTCCAATCAGCAGTCAATCTCGTAAGAAGGGATCCGTTTGTTCATGAAGCAATGGACCCCATTGACTGGTGGTGGTTCCATACTGGTGTGAAGTGGGTTCTCATAGCATGGGTTGGGTCCACTGGTCTGCCTAAACACTGACTGGTGTCCACTATGTTTCACTGAATGGTGCCCACCTGCAGCTTTTAATGGACATCATGTATCCCACCGATGATGGGATGTTCCAGCAGGATAGTGCCTGAAGTTGTCCAAACTTGGGTTAAGGGTCATTCAGGGGTAGCTGCCAGCTGCCATTTACACTGTGTGAAGGTTTCATGAAGAATGAACCAATAGAAATGCTTCAAAGTAGGTTAGAAATAATTCTGGTTCCGTTGACTTACATTAAAAGTAAAGACAGTTTTTGGTCTCTTCTGTAAAGTTGCCATTTTGGAGATACTTGTTTTTCTTTGGACAGCGATGATTTTTGGGACGTGGTGAAGAGGTCCATTAATACCTGAGATCCAGCTCCTACAAATACCCCAGAGCTGTGGGTGGTTATCCAGACGGCATGGCTCAACATCTCTCCAGAAGTCTTCCCTCCACTTGTGGAATCGATGCCACGTCGAGTTGCCGTACATCACCAGGTCCAACACAATACTAGATCCTGTCCCATGACTTTTGCCTCTACATTACCAAGCATTGCATATGTATCTTCTGTTAACCCTTTGATACACAAGCTAAGCAATCACCTTCTAATGCACTACATGGGGTTAAACTTGACCGTATTCATTTCCTATGTTGTCTCTAAGTAAGTCTATTAACATCAGTTTATTTCATAATTTAATGTTACACATGTTCATTAAAAATCTTGTTTTTGATGTTAAATCATTATTTTAATTCTTTTTACTTTATGAACAAAAACAGTGTTTTTGAAAATGTTTACAAATGTCAGTAGTTCTTATCAAACTCCACAGTGAACAATGGGTTAATTAATTTTAACCCATGTTAGGATTGGTGATGATCAAAAACTCACTCTTGACCAGGTTGTGCATCAAAGGGTTAATAATCATGTTTGTTTTGGTGTTTTAAAACTGTTAAGATATTGTGAGATTGTCACACTTTGTTTACCTAGTTCTAAAAATTAGTGGTGCTTGCACTCTATGTGGCCTGTAGCCTCATATATATGTGGGATATTTTCTATCCCACACTTTCCAGACCTTTGCGTCCCCATTGTCCACCTTAAAGACATGTCATGGTTCCCAGTAATCCAGCAGGATCTCTATGTAAAGGTTAGAGCAGCACCTCTGTAAGAAGACACTAGACATGTTTAAAACAATTGTTTCTAAGCTTTCGGGAACAGAGAGGTGGCTCCAAAGCTTTGGGCTTGATTCCTCACAGTGACGTTCACGTTTGCTTGCAAGTTTGCACACGTGTGTGAGATATTCTACCCTCAGAGGCCAGACAGGCAGCCTGGGAAATGCAGACTTGCACAAATCAAACCAGAGTTTCACTTTAAAGGAGAAGAAAGTCAAATGTAATATTTGTAATGAAAAATTGACCCAGATTCTCACCTGAAGGATCCGACAGAGGAGAATCAGGTAGAACTCGTCACCCGCTGTTAGTCAGCATTTAGTTCGAGGTAGTTCTGCAGATTCTCTTACTGAGCTCAAATTCAATGAATGTAGATTTTTTTTTGTCTGATGTTTTTGTTTTTCACTGATTGCCATCAGTCAGAATCAGAGACGACAGATGTATAAACGTTAACATGTTTAATACTTATAACTACATATATCATATTCACTGGACTCATTGTGGGCAGTTGTTCTGCACCAGACTACACAGGATGGGCAGTTGTTTCTTTTTCATTCCTTTTTATCACGCCAGAACTGAAGGTGATTAGCACTGACTAACAATGGGGTTCTATTATGTCCACACAGCTGTTTAGTCCCCTTAGTCTCTAGTTCTGGTCATATGGAAATGGACTGATACTGAACAACTGCCTATCCTGAAGTGAAGTGAAGTGGGTTTTATTGTAATTTCAACTACATACAGAGTACACAGTGAAACAAAACAACGTTCCTCCAGGACCATGGTGCAACATAGACAGTGCATACAAGACACAAGTGCAACACGAACAAACAAGTGTGGACAGACAACACAACACAACACAGAACAGACAGAGAATAATAAATAATTGCCGGTAGTGTGCAAATTGTGCAATGTTTAATAAATAGAGTCCAGTGAGGTAGTAAAGTTATTAGTGCAATGCTTTGTGCAAAAATGCTTCCCTTTTTTTATCTGGGGTAAATGATTGGAGAGAGAGAGAGAGAGAGAGAGAGAGAGAGAGTGTACATGTACCGGAAGATATCAGTTCAGACGTTGAGTTGTGTTGAGAAGTCTGATGGCTTGGGGGAAGAAGCTGTTGCAGAGTCTGGTCGTGTTGGACCGGACGCTGCGGTACCTTCTTCCTGATGGCAGGAGGGAGAACAGTCTGTGTGAAGGGTGGGTGGGGTCATCCACAATGCTGGTTGCTTTGCGGATGCAGCGGGTGGTGTAAATGTCCAAGACGGAGGGGAGAGAGACTCAGATGATCCTCTCAGCTGTCCTCACAATGCGTTGGAGGGACTTGCAGTCAGAGGCTGTGCAGGTCCCAAACCAGGCAGTGATGCAGCTGCTTAGGATGCTCTCTATGGTTCCCCTATAGAAGAGGGTGAGGATGGGTGGAGGGAGACGGGCCTTTCTCAGCTTCCGGAGGAAGTAGAGACGCTGCTGGGCTTTCTTGGCTGTAGAGCTGGTGTTCAGGGACCAGGTGAGGTTCTCCGCTAGGTGGACACCAAGGAAATTGGTGCTCTTAACGATGTCCACAGAGGAGCCGTTGATGTTTGGTCTGATACTGAACAACTGCCTATCCTGTTTGGTCTGATACTGAACAACTGCCTATCCTGTGCGGTCTGATACTGAACAACTGCCCATCCTGTGCGGTCTGATACTGAACAACTGTCCATCCTCTGCGGTTTGATGCTGTTGCTTCATCTGCCTTGACCAGGTGCCCTGGTTTTCCTGCATTCTGGACCAGTTTACCCACCATGGAGCTCCTGCTGTCTTTGTTAAAAGCCTTGACTGAACAATTCTGATCTTGCTACATTACTCGCCTCACAAACTCTCCCAGCTACTCTGATGGGACTCTCAGAGTTTTCTTTCTTTTTCTCTACATTCAATAAATATATAAATTGTAAATCTGATCCTTTTTGTGTTGCTTTTGTGCTAGTTTTAACTCTTTACGATTTCTTCAGTGAGGTTGAAGTTCTCTACAGTCCTTTCAGGTGTTAATAATGTGCTGAACACTTCTGAAACTGTGGTTTCAGGACCTTAAGTCGCTCTCGGGACCTTAGTGAATTCCAGAAAGGTGCATAGTGCGCAGAGGTCACCAACTTTCTGCAGAGCTAATCGCTACAGACCTTTAAATTTCACGTGGCCTTTAGATCATCTCAAGAACTGAGCGTAGAGAGCTTCATGGAATGTAATTCCATGGCCGAGCAGCTGCATCCAAGCCTTACATCACCAAACACAATGCAAAGCGTTGGATGCAGTGGTGTTATTTTTTTTTTCCAACACTGGGACAGGAAACTGTGGGGCAGCTTTTTTTTTAGGTTAGATTTGAAACTCTGTCTTGCCTGTCTATGTCAGTGCTCCTCACAGCTATGATCCATATGGTTCTCAGTGTCCATACACTGTACTGACCATTTCCTGTTTGCTCAGAGGAACATTTGCTTAGTTGCTTGTGCGACAAATCCAGACAGTGTGTCCTCAGTGACACACACTCTCACTTCCTCGGTAGTGAGGGACATATAAAAACATACAGACACACAGTAATACAGTTACACTGAGAGGGATGGATGAGTATATATATTTTTTCTATTGTAGTTTTAAATTTGTAGTCCAGTATGTACATGTAATATGATTTTTATTTCTTACTATCTTATTATTTCACCGTATGACTTTAAATCATATAAAAACATCTCATTATTTACATTTATTACTATGTTCATAATATTGAGTTAATAATCAGAGTTCTTCAGGCGAATGTGTTGTGTTCTTTTGAATAGGAAACTGTTCTATTCCCAACCATGAGTTTTATATAGAACTGTTTGTGTGCTTAAATGGTGTTTACATTGTGAAATCTTTCTTCAGATTGATGAAGAAGGTGTATATGGTTCTACACTTCTTTAAAAAAGCTGGTTCTTTAGCATATGAAATGATTTTATTTAGAATCATGAGTTTTATATAGAATGATTTACATGGTTTCTTTGCATCGTGAATTGGTTCTTCAGATTGTTGGAGAATGTGTTGTATATGGTTCTATACTTTCCAAAGCGAAACATGGTTCATGGTGAAATGGTTCTTCAGATTAATTGGGAATATATACATTGTATGTGGTTCTATATAACACCAAAGATGGTTCTTCAATTTGAACCCAACAGTTCTCAATTTGGGATGAATGTTTAGGTTTTAACTGGAAAAATGCTGCTTTAAACCCAATCTATGAATCTATATCTATAAAAATGTGTTTTTACATAAATAAAATGCGCCACATCAACATAATTCAACAGAAATAAAGAGAACCGAACAATGAAAACTGTTATTGTGATGTACGTTATTCACGTGTGACTTACTGACGACTTGAATCACGTAACTTTAGTGATTAAGAGGCGGACTGACTCACAGCAGCACAAGGACTCCCTGTTTTAGTGAGTTCTTATTCTCCTCTGACTCAGTAACTTTCATTTTAACAGCAGTAAATTACATAATGCGGTTTTAATCACTGGCCTTTCTTCTCACCAGACGTTCTCATGGACGTTCGACCTGAGCTGCTATCTCTTGAGGTCCAGGCCTGTAATGTTGGTCATTCTTAAATTGGGCAAGCATTAGAGGGTTATTTTTGGCTTTGGGAATTCCGTTCCTGGACAAGGCTGCGGAGCTGCGAGGGATAAAACACACTTGCTAATGTCTACAAACTTTACTACGACACTATGACTCATTCTGCTCTCAAGGTTCTTGCCAAACCCTGGAAGCCTCCTAAGGTGTTGTTGCTATTCAGTAAGTGGAGTTTGGTTTTTGTTAATTGAAGACAGACCTCTGCACTCAATTCTGCCAAATGCTAATCTGGACCAACAGCTGGCACAGACTAAACAAGGCCTGGTCCCAGGAGTTTAATACTAATACGTTCTCTCTGAAGAAGCTGCAGGAGAAAGAGACGTTGCGTGAGACTCTAGTGGAAAACTGCAAAGCTTTCTGCTGCGGCTGCTTCCTAAAATTTCCTGAAAGTCTTTTCCAGATTATTGGATTTAGTGCTTCTTTTGGATGCCTGTGTTAAAAGAAGTCAGTTATTTAATAAGTAGTAATAACAGAAATGGTTCCCATAGTTATTCATCCAAATCTTAGAAAAATTAGATACTATCTCAGAGTACTGCTATCTTAAAGGGTTCTATTTAGAACTATGAGTATTATATAGAACCATTTGCATGCTTAAATAGTTCTGTGCAAGGAGAAATGTTTTTTCTGATTAATGTATAATGTATTATATAAAGTTCTAGACTTTTGCTTTATTTTCTGGTTTAAATGATATATATTATAAATTTATACTATTATATATAAGACTCTAGAGGAAAACTCTAGGAAAATTCAGTTATTTAATCAGTAATAATTACAGAAATGTTTTTCAAAGTTATGCATCTAAATCTTAGAATAATGAGATACTATCTCATAGTAATACTATTTTATAAAATGAGATATTGTCTCATAATTATTATCTATATTTCATTATTTTGTTTTATCAAAACTTGTCATAGTTAGTATTTAACAGTTAGTTGATTATATTTCACAACGAAGAAGGTTCTCCTAATTAGTGTTTAAAGAATAAGATAGTAGATCTCATAATTCCATAATGCTTCTATCTTATGATAAGATGCTGTTTCATAATCTTTACATAGTATTTCAGATAAAATGATGCTGTCTCATGATTATGACTTACCTTATTATTATAATTTTTTGTAAGATAGTGTTACTGTCTCATAATCACAAGATATTTTCTTATAATTTTTTTTCCATAGATGAGATGATGTCTCAAAAATCTCTTTATATTGACTTATTAAAACATAGTTGCTGTTTAATAATAATGAATAAATTATGATAGAATCTTACAATAAGGATAATACTACCTCAGAATAATGTTATCTCATATTTATCACTTACTATCTCATAATAAGATACTGTCTTATACTCATTACTATCATTGTATTTTATAAAAACAAGATGCTGACTTACTATCTCATTATTGCGATACTTCAGTGTTTAATAAGAATGAGATAATTATTACTTACTATCTTATAACAATAATAGTGTTTAAGATTCTATTTCAGAACTAGATACTTTCTCATAATCTCCTAAACCTACCTCAAAATAATATTGCACTAATATAACATCTATAAAATATCACTTACTATTTTATAATAAAATGCTGTATCATAATCATCATCTTAGTGGTTTATTAAAATTAGTATCCAAACTTCTAACATTTATTAATTACACTTACAATCACTTACTCATAATCTCATCATAGGATAAAATGAGACTTTCTGTCTCACATCTGTCTCAAAACATTATATTCCTGACCCAGTGAATTTAGTGGGATAAGCTAAAAGTACAACAGAATTTGTTCTTATTGGTCTGCAGTGATAACATTTGGTAGAATTATGCCTGTTGTGAATTTCTGACAGTATCTATTAACTTGTATTAACACTTTACATGTATTGATTATACAGTGAAATTTGCAGATCCATTAAAAACCCCAATAGTTTAATGTGACACAAAAAATGAATGTAATATTAAATGTATGAGCAACAATTCTGGTATTACAGTCTTATTTGTCTTACTGGGCGCAGCATGAGGGATGTGAGTTTCAGTAAAGAGGATAATAGAGTTTCACATTTAGTCTCACATGTGGTTCTCTAGAAAGTCTGAGAGACAGCTCAAGAGCTTCTGAAGAGTTTTCAGAGTTCAGAGAACATTCAAGTCTTTCACTGAGATAGGGGTTTATTACTAAAGCCCCCTCGACTGCAGGGCAGCGTGTGAATCTACATCACTGTGTTACTGGTCTGCTGTACCCTGCTGGTCAGTGTGGGAATGCAGGTCAGAGGGCATCAGTTATGAGAGAGCCTGAGATGTCTATGTGTGTACACTGTCCATCAAACATACAGAGATATTAGCTGCTATGTTTACAGTACAAACAAATGGGTTTTTTTGAAAAGATGTTTTCCCAGAGAGACTTAACTGGGTCAAAGATCAGGTCACGGGGGGCTGGTCAGGACCACCAGTCTTCTGTAAATCTTTAAACAGTGCTGTGACCCTTTTAACTGCTGAAAGAGTCACAATCTTTGCAGAGATTAAATGTTCTAGATAGTTCTTGGTGTTTAGAATGAACGCTAGCAGCTGAAGTAATATATATTAATGGAGATGTGATGTTCTAGATAGTACTTGGCATTTAGCACTAGCTAACACTAACAGCTGAGGTAGGTATATTAACAGAGATATAATGTTAACAGCTGATGGAGTTCTTGATATTAAGCACCAGCTATCACTAACAGCTGAGGTAGGTATATTAACAGAGATGTAATGTTCTAGACAGTTCTTGGCATAAAGCACTAGCTAACACTAACAGCTGAGGTAACGTATAAATGAAGATATAAAATTATAGACAGTTTTCAGTGTTAAGCACTAGCTAGCTTTAACAGTTGAGGTAATATGTTAACGGATATGCGATGTTCTAGATGGTTCATGGCAATAAGTACTAGATAACACTAACAGCTGAGGTAATACATTAACGAAGAAATAACATTATAGACAGTTTTCAGTGTTAAGCACTGAAACTAGCTCCAACAGTTGAGGTAATATATTAACAGAGATGTAATGTTCTAGATAGTTCTACATGTTATTGGCGCTGCAGTAAGGTTAACACTGTTCGTTTGTCAGTAGAATGTCTGTGAGATGAACTTACAGGTAAATCAGGTGAGAGTAAAATGACAGAATGTTTACTGGCATTAGGACACGCCCCCAGTGAAAGTGGGGGGTAGGGGTGAACCATGGCTTATTATCATTAAAAGAAACAGACTCTCAAACAGGGCTGCTTTGTAAACTATACGTTACACTGAAGACAAGCTGCTGAATTACCTGTACTGGACGTTCTTCATGTAAGTGATATGTAAATGAGGTGCCGGTGGGCTGACACTTGATTCCTTGCACCAAAGCTTTATGAATCGGACGCAGAGCAGCTTGTACTTCATAAAAGGTGGTCAGATTTGTGCTAATTTCTATGAATAAGTGTTATTGTCTCTGGGCCCCGGCCGGGCAGTGGAAGTCTGAGTTCACCCAATTGTATACTTTTCATTGCCGTTTTTTGTGTCACAAGTATTTGGCCACATTATGTCACCATGCCCGTGTGGCATCATCTCCCAAAAGGCTGGCAGCTGTTTCCTGCTCTGCTCCAGCCTCGGCTCAGTTTAATAAGCCCCCCATCCTCCCTCTGTGTAAATTACAGGCCAGTAAAACAGATGCAACTGTGTAAACATGGGCACAGCTAATGAGTCTGATTAGATTCATTCGCTTCATGAGCCTCAACAGGCCTTTCTAATGTGAACATCCAGGCTTAGACCTCATCACCTACCTTTAATCACTTTAATGATTAGATTTATAAAGATTTTAGAGATAAAACAAGTATCAACTTTACAGGAGAGAACAAAAAAGTTCTACCGTACTAACCACTACACCACCATACTAACCACTACACCACCATACTAACCACTACACCACCGTACTAACCACTACACCACCTTACTAACCACTACACCACCGTACTAACCACTACACCACCGTACTAACCACTACACCACCGTACTAACCACTACACCACCATACTAACCACTACACCACCGTACTAACCACTACACCACCGTACTAACCACTACACCACCGTACTAACCATTACACCACCGTCCTAACCACTACACCACCATACTAACCACTACACCACCATACTAACCACTACACAACCTTACTAACCACTACACCACCGTACTAACCACTACACCACCTTACTAACCACTACACCACCGTACTAACCACTACACCACCGTACTAACCACTACACCACCTTACTAACCACTACACAACCTTACTAACCACTACACCACCGTACTAACCACTACACCACCATACTAACCACTACACAACCTTACTAACCACTACACCACCATACTAACCACTACACCACCGTACTAACCACTACACCACCATACCAACCACTACACCACCGTACTAACCACTACACCACCTTACTAACCACTACACCACCGTACTAACCACTACACCACCGTACTAACCACTACACCACCATACTAACCACTACACCACCGTACTAACCACTACACCACCTTACTAACCACTACACCACCGTACTAACCACTACACCACCATACTAACCACTACACCACTGTACTAACCACTACATCACCTTACTAACAACTACACCACCATACTAACCACTACACCACCTTACTAACCACTACACCACCATACTAACCACTACAACACCGTACTAACCACTACACCACCATACTAACCACTACACCACCATACTAACCACTACACCACCTTACTAACCACTACACCACCATACCACCAAAATCTCTTGGAATAAAATCTCTTTACATTGACTGACATTAAAATAAAGACCACTTTCGGTCTCTCCTGTAAAGTTACTATTTTGGAGATGCTTGTGTTTCTTTAGACGTCTTTAGATATTTATACTTTGTTATACTTAAAGGTTTGAGTGTTACTTCAACTTGAAATCCACTTCAGCCCATTAGTCACTTCTAATAGGTATCTGGGTTTATAATGCTCAGACGTTCTACAAGAACCAGTACATGTTAATGTTACTTGCATTCATCAGATGAACAGTAAAGTGAAAACATCAACTGTACAAAAGTGACATAGAGCTTTTAAATGCTGGACTTTTCTTTTAATGATCAACTGGACAAACAGACTCACTACGAGAGGAGCACTTTGGACCTGAGCATATGACCGGTTCCAACAACTACGTTATCCTAGAACTGGTCAAATTAAGTCAATACAGATGGTATTACACGAGCAGAGGTCAGCACAACTGACCATCTGAATGCTGGACATTTTAAATTATCTACTAATTTATTTATCCATCATTTCAACTTTGGGTTAAAATTATGTGTAACCAAAAATATTCAAATGTGCACGGATAGTTATTACTTGAACAATACACATACTACACAGGTCACATAAAATCTCTTTAGCCCCCCCAGAACACGTTCTGTGGTTGTATGCTTTCATGGTTCTTCTTAGGGAAGGGAACGATTCCTAATGTCATGCCTAAATACTTTGTCACTTAATGGCTCTTACGATTGATGGAGAATGTGCAGTATATGGTTCTATAGGGAACCCATTCAAAAGTAGCACCAAAAAGGGTTCTACTGTTACAGTCTCAAGCGTGTACGTTTGTAGTGCTAAACACTCTTTTAAAAAGGGTTTTTTAGTGCAGACAGTGGTTCTACTGTATGTAGAACTGTGCACACGCCAAGAACGATTTGCATGCTTCACATTTCTTTGCCTGGTAAAGTGGTTCTTTAGTGAAGAAGTGGTTCTTGGTGTTTCAGTTGTCAGGCATGTCAGTCAGACAAGGACTGATGGAGACAGCTTGTTAGTTAAGGCTGGCCATCTTCGCCTTAGCTGGGCAAAAGAATACAAATACATGGGTTTATAGCAAGAAACAGCCTAGAAAACCCTATAGTACATATAAAGGTGATCCACAAAGGACCAGTTTGGCTTTTACCAGTCAGAGCTTACCTTCCTTCTAATTGAAGTTTAACAAATTTTGGTTTTCACAAAGTTTGCTGCCTCAGTTTTTATGGTGGTGATTTTGTATTAACTCAAGATTGTGAAGAGTGATCAGGCGAATTGCAATGAATTGGAAAGTCATTCCCTGCCATGAAAAATTACCTCATCACAAACATTACATTTACAGAATGACCTCAAATGTAATTTCAGTGATGATCTAGTTAGCTCAGGAGAAAAAGCCTAATGAGGACAAGACAGCTGATATCTGATTTGAAGAGCAGACTGGTTGCTTTAAAAGTGTAGTGGTGCTTTAAAGTTTTCTTCTGGTAACCACGGTTACATCCAAGTAAACACAGGCAGTCATCATTGCATTGCATCAAAAGGGTTTCACAGGCAAGGGCACTGCAGCTTGTAAGATACACCCCAATCAACCATCTATCCAATCATCAGGAACTTCAAGGAGAGTGGTTCAACAGCAGTGAAGAAGCTTCAGGGCACCCAAGAAAATCAAGCAAGTGTCAGAACCTTCTCCTAAAGAGGATCCAGCTACAAGATCAGGTCATCACCAGTGCAGAGCTTGCTCAGGAGTGGCAGAGGGCAGGTGTAAGTGCATCTGAACGCACAGTGAGACGAAGGCTTTTGGAGGATGGCTTGGTCTCAAGAAGGGCAGCAAAGAAGCCACTTCTCTCCAAGAAGAACATCAAGGCCAGACTGACATTCTGCAGGGAGTATAGGGATTGGACTGCAGAGGACTGGGGTAAAGTTGTTTTCTCTGGTGAAGCCCCTTCAGACTGTTTGAGACGTCTGGAAAAATGACTGTCCTGAGAAGAAACAGTGAGCGCTACTGTGAGTCCTGTGCCATGCCAAGTGAAGCATCCTGAGACCATTCATATGTGGGGTTGCTTCTCCTCCAGGAGAGTGGGTTCACTCAGAATGTTGCTTAAAAACACTGCCATGAATAAATAATGGTATCAAAACATCCTCCAAGAGCATCTTCTCCCAACCATCCAGGAGCAATTTGTAGATGAACAATGCTTTTTCCAGCATGATGTGATAACCAAGTGGCTCGGTAAACAATACATTGAATTTTTGGGTCCATGGCCAGGAAACTCCTCAGATCTCAATCCCATTGAGAACCTGTGGTCAATCCTTAAAAAGAAGTTGGACAAACAAAAACCCAGAAACTGTGATCTGCACTGATTAGGCAAGAGGGGGGTTGCCATCATTCAAGATTTCTCCCAGAAGCTGATTTCCAGCATAACAAGGCAAATTGCAGAGGTCTTAAAGAAGAAGAGTCAACACTGTAAATATGAAGTCTTTGCTTAAACTGGATGCATTTGTCAAGTTAAACTCATGTATGGAACACATGTTAACACATGTATGGAACGCTTATAACTGTACTTCAATATACCATATAAACATCTAACGACAGGTGAAAACCAAAATTTGTACCATTTGTGCCTCAAAACTTGTAAACAAGTACACGCTGATGCCTTCACTGAAGAGGGTGCAGTGAACTTAGTCATGAATGGGTTAAATTAAAGTCCGACTTGAACTGAATTGTGTCCGACAAGCCAGAACAAGAGAAATGGCCATGACGTGGAGCTTTTCTAGGTTCCTGGCACACCGATTTCTTTGCCACTGGCAGTGACGTCTCTACAGGGCTTACAGAGATGAAACTGTGTTCTCTGTGTCGGTGGTAGCATCTCAATCTCCAGCCAAGAACTGAAACTCACCCGAAAATCATTATTAAACCTTAAATCCAGATCCTGCTATGGCTCGCTTTAGTTTTCACTGCAAAGAGGGGAGGATCCACAAAACAAATGAGAAATAAAAGCGGAACGTGACGTAAGGAGGAGGAATTAAAAGACTCCTGAAGCTTTGTTCTTATCCCTCTCCAGGCGGGGGGAACACCAGCTTTATTTCAAACACTTTATCTCAGCACTGCTGACAGACAAACCAGCCTGAATGAATGAATGCGATGAAACACGATGACTAACTTACATTCAGTGCATTAAAACAAACACCATTCACAGTGAACAGCAGGTCTTTTCTAGTGGACAGACAAGACACAGTACAGGGAGGTTATTTCCCCCAATAGGGAGCATAAAAGTTCAAATATTATATAATTAAGTGTTTGTATATGTAACCAGAGAGATTCAAAGTGGGTTTTGGTGTGAAATGGTTCAGATGATGTTTACAGTGGTGTCTCCAGGGGTCTCCATGTCTATAACTCACATTTACACATTTTATTTATTATCAAACCCACCAGTGAGCCTACACATGTCTTCTGAGTGTTTATATATTAATTGTTTATGATGTTAAAATCTAGAAACTCTGAAAATACTAGGTTTTCTTTCGGGACTATTTTAACCTCAGAGCGTCCTGCATGTATCCCTCCACCATGAATGAAGTTTAAGACTGAAATCTTCTCTAAACTATCATAAACAGCGTCTCAGACATCAGACCATTCACCTCCACTGTGCACACTTCTGACTCTGAGTTTCTCTATAACAGAGCGTTTCACACCGAACCACTATAAATGACTTTGTTTACATCTTCCCATTAAAACTTAACAAGCAGCATATTTGAATACTATAATTTTGCCTCAGTGTTAAAAGAAACGTACATACAAATAACTTGTGTACATGTTGCATGGTTTGCTGGCAATCTGCTCATTTTACCAGTTAGTCTTCCCTAACTAGCCTCTATTGCTAACTAACTGTGTCTACCTGTGCACTCTTTTGCACTCTATTATCACTATTAGCAAAAACACGTTTGATATTGTCAGCTGGCAAGTATTGGCTAGACTGAAACCAGAACTATAATAGTTTTCCTGCTAGCTAGTGAGTGGTTATCAGTGTAGCTAGCTATCTAGGAGCTACAGCTCCAGTGCAAAACTAAAGAAGTAAATTTCACACACCAAAAGCTGAAACTGCTTTAAATTAAAATATTCTGTATTCCTTTAATATGAAGTCATCAGTTGTCTGTCATTTGGTTTGCTAGAACAGAGAAAAACGCTGCCTTCAAATCAGAAATATTGTATTATAATATTGTATAATGTGGTAATTATGGCTCCGAAGTTGGAAGCTGGAGTTCAGAAATGCATCGTTTTTGGCCTCCATGTGTTTGAGCTACAAAGAGGGAAAACATGGACACTTATATGAAACTTAGTACAAGCTGAAATTGTCACTTTCTTAAATATATGATCAAGATACACAGATGAACCATAATATTAAAACACTCACTGTCCACTGTATCAGCTCCACTGACCATATAGGAGCTACACTAACAGACTGTAGTTCATCTGATTCTCTGTATACTTTATTACTCTGTTCTTTAATGATCAGGACCCCCACAGGACCACCACAGAGCAGGTACTATTTGAGCAGTGGGTCATTCTTAGCACTGCAGTGACACTGTTGTGGTGATGGTGTGTTGGTGCAAGTGCATCAGACACAGCAGTGCTCTATGGTGGTCCTGACCTAGTGTACAGAGAAACAGATGAACTACAGTCTGTAAGTGTAGCTGCTATATGATCAGAGGAGCTGATAAAATGGAAAATGTATGGCGATACAAGCAGGTGGTTTTAATGCTATGGCTGATCAGTATATAACTGATCTTATTTACAAAGAGAGGTGAGTTAACAGAATGAGTGGACCAATAGGAACGCTCCAAAATTACTTAAATATTTTTGGGCATTAACTTTTATGGAAGGTTAAAGCTGCATTATGTAAGATTTGGGGATTTGAAGACCTCTCTGGTAAAAACGTGTAACTGCAGGCAACCTGCAAAAGAACACAGAGTGGGTTGTACGTTGGCCCACTTCCCCGAGGAAATCAATCTGCTGATTGAAAGAGAATTCAACGAGAACTCAGTCAAAACTTGGTGAAGGGCGTGTCTTCTGAGGATGTAAGTGAATCAATCATCTACTACTGTTTTTATATCTTCATCAGTATGACGTTGCTTTTGAGATCACTTGAGACCTAAACATTGAGCCTGACCTTCTTTTTGAGGCTGTGCGCGTAAAGTTAACACGTAAAGACTGTAAAAATGCTGTGAATTTTTTTTTTAAATATCTATTTCAGGCTTTACAGGCGACTTAGCAGCAGAAGCTCACCATATTTCAACTTGTTTATATTCTCGACACTTCTTTCAGCTTTGACAACAAACTCTTACACGCTACAGCTTTCAGTCACTGTTTTGGAGATGAAAGGCAAACAAACGTAAGCCAGAAGGCATAATTCTCGTCTCAATTCTGACCAAAACCACCTGAACACATATCACTCAGGTGGTACGGCCTGAAGGCAGCTTTACCCCGGACTCTCCAGCTCTGTGTTGTGTTTAGTGGAACAATGGCACCAGTGGTTATTCTGCCCTGAGCGTATTTAGGCTGCCCCACCTTCCGGACCACTACACTCCCACACGTCATTATAACGTGCTGAGACTGAACGTTCTGCACAGCCATGTTTCTCGTTCACCTTCTCCGTTCCAGCCAAGTGACCTCCAGCTTCAGCTAATCACCTCCATCCATCTTTCTGATATACAAACAGAGTAAGACTGTTACGCATACACAGCAAACATGCACCCACCAGCCACTTTATTAGCCCCCCTGTATCTACACTCACTGCCCATGTTATCAGCTCCACTGACCATGTAGCACTTTGTAGTTCTACACTTACACACTGTTCTTTAATGGTCAGGACCCTCACTGGACCACCACAGAGCAGGTACTATTAGGGAGGTGGGTAATTCTCTGCACTGCAGTGACACTGACATGGTGGTGGTGTGTTAGTGTGTGTTGCGCTGGTGTGAGGGGATCAGACACAGCAGTGCTGCTTGAAGGGTTTAAACATCTCAGTGTCACTGCTGGAGTGAGAATCGTCCACCAACCAAAACTATCCAGACAACAGTGTCCTGTGGGCGGCGTTCTGTGTCCACTGATAAAGAACTAGAGAAATACAAACTGTGCAGCAGCAGATGAGCTACTGTCTCTGACTTTACATCTACAAGGTGGACCAGCAAGTAGTAGGAGTGTCTAATAGAGTGGACAGTGAGTGGACACAGTATTTAAACACTCCAGCAGCACTGCTGTGTCTGATCCACTCACACCAGCACAACACACACTACTAACACACCACATCAGTGTCACGTCAGTGTGCTGAGAATTTCCCATCACCCTAATAGTACCTGCTGAGTGGTGGTCCTGTGGTGGTCCTGATCATTAAAGAACAGAGTAATAAAGTATACAGAGAATCAGATGAACTACAGACTGTAAGTGTAGCTCCTATATGGTCAGTGGAGCTGATAGAATGTAAAATGAGTGCAGATATAAGGAGTGGGTCCTAATGAAGTGCCTAATGATGTTCATGTTGACGTCTGCACCAATAAAACTGATTCTGATTCTGTTTACATTATTGGGCCCATTGCATGTCCTCAGTGGTTATTAGTGAGACGCTGGGATATTTTTCTAATAACTTTGTTATTATGCTGTTGGTCTGTCTTCTGTTCCTCAGAGTCTTTGGTCTCACATATAAACACATATAAACACAAAACAAACCTGCTGTCGTTTCACAGCTCAGTGCAGTCAGAATCATAGCACTGCATGAGAAGAGGGACCTTCTGAACCTGAATGTCCACCTCTTACCGTGTGCACTGAGCAACAATCACTCATATACATATACACCAATACAGCATACACATAAGCCGAGGTGAAACAGTGAGTTTCCTTCTTAAATGAATGACACATGAGCAGTTCGCCAAGACGACGTCAGTATTAATGGACCCTCCACATTATGGGTGTCCATCATTGTTCAATTAAGACTTCATGACTTGACGCTGTAGGAATGCAGTTTGGTTTTATTGGTCCTGTTCATGGAAGCTTGACTGCATTTGGACAGCAGACTCGGTCTCCCTAGAAGGTAGAAGTTTCTCATTAACCCACTGGTGTGGAAGGATTATCTTCATTAGGTGCTCATGGCGTCTACGTGAGGCTTTACCTGATGGTCTCCATGCATAAGCACATAGGCTGGAACACAATATGTCCAAAAGTTTGTAGACACAGGGTGTAGGGTGTTCATAGGGGGATTTGTGTGGCAGTAACAGCTTTTAGTCTTGTGGGGAAACGCTACACTAGGTGTTGAACATCGCTGTGAGGGTTTGATTGAGCATTTGTGAGGTCAGGTTCAGGTCTATATCTCTCCAAAGAACATAGCTTAGGTGCAGCCCAAAGCTGGGGGCTTTATGCCCCTCTAGTCCATGCTTGAAAATGGCTGCTCTAGAGTGTCCCATTCTATTGGTCGGCGCTTTTCTATGGAGGCGCCTGTGTCAGCAATGGGTGCAGCTTAATGTAGAGGAATTCACCAATAAGGGCACATGTGTTCCACAGACTGGAGTACTGGTGTCCCAATATTCGTTCATCCATTCATTCGTCTTCCAAGTTGCTTATCCCTCTGGGCTGCTGGGGGTACTAGAGCCTTAATGGGCAGAAAGCAAGAAACACCCTGGTCAGCCCGCCAGTCTATCACAAGGCAGACACACATACACTTAAACCTAGGGGGCAGCGTAGCATCTCCAATTTACCTGACTGTTGGAGGAAACTGGAGCACCCTGATGGGAAAACCCACATGGACACAGGGAGGACATGCCACTCAGAAAGGACCCTGGATGTCCCGGCTATGTCCCAGTACTTTCAGACATTCTTGAAAAGTTGTGTCAGAGCATTGGCTTGCACTGAATGGGATCATGTGTTGGGATGTCAGCCGATTCCGAGTGTGCCCCCTACCTGAAACCCCACGTCATGAGCTTTTTTGATTTGTAGGCCTTTTGCAAATTCACGTCTAGAACCTTCTTCAGTATCTTTTTAAGTCCTTCTTGAGCTCTTGCTTCTACAAACAATGACTTTAGTGGTTGAGAAACACAGCAAAAATCTTATGACCTCGTTCAACACTGCCCCCCCAAGACTTCATATCCCTCCGCCAGTCAAAATGAGCTGACTCGGGGGGATTCTAAATCAGCCTTCCCAAAAAAAATAAACAAACACACCAAATCCCCCTCCTAACCCAGCTCAGGACAGCTTAATTCATGGAAGGGCATGTGGGAGTCTCTCCAGGACTCGAAGTCTCAGCGCTCAAAAAGAGTACTTATGTTTTTGGTCCACATCCTCCGTCTGAACAGGTCCTCCAGGAGGTCACAGGTCAGATCATCTCAGCAGACTTGTTGATGCGGGTGATTTCTGTGGTAATGGCGTTATTCTGACACAGCTCCAGCGACCTGCCCGAAGCTTTGGCCAGAGATGTCCTGTAGGACGCCCCTCTGTTGCTGGCCTTGCACAGCGCCCCCCAGAAGAAGCGTAGCACCGAGGGGCTCAGGATAATGAACACCCACGGGTCGATGATGGAGTTGACGGAGATGAAGCGCAGCGCGATCAGGTCGGTCTTGTGGCTCTCTTCGTTCTTCTGCGTGGAGTTCATGTACACACGGATCTGAAGTGAGAAGAGAAGAAAACAGGATTAGACACTAAAGAAGAACTTCGAAGAAGATCTACATCCTGGTACTTTCCTGCTTAAAGACAAACTATTAATCTCTCTATATATGTATATGTACATCTGTTTAATAAACAATTTAAAGGGCAAGAGTGTGAAGTACTGAGCAGTTAAAGCAGGTATTAGATGAGAACTGTAAATAATACTGGGTTGTTTCCACAAAGAAAAGCTTGGAAAGGGTTGAATAAACACACTGACGTATGTAAAAGCACTACTTACTCTATTAATACTGTTTAAATATTTAATAATAAAGTGTTTACTGAGTAAATAAAGGCTTCCTGTGTGGAACAAATATGTTTTTAGATATAATAATGCCCCTGAGTGTCAAAAACTCAGTATTGTATCTGTATGAGCTCTGCTGTTCTGATTGGTTGTTATAAATGGATCTATACTGTGGGCTAAACAGGCAGATATACTGTATTGTATTTAACATGAGCTGTTTTTTCTGCTACTAAATGTATTTTGATTGGATGAAACTCTTATTTTTAAAAATTAAGGATGAAAAATGAATTTTTCCATCAAATGTGTCCTTGATGGACAAATGTGCCTCATTTAATTTGCAGTAGCTAAACTATTTGCACAGGTCCTGCTTGTTATATAAGTGCAGGGCTACGTCCTGTACAGGCCCCTATAATGAGTCAAGGTAATTGTTTTTCCCGGACGTGTGTCGTAAACCTAATTCGGTTGATTTTATGGTGTCCTGGAAACCAGGCAGTGTGGTCCCCACTGAGGCAACAGGTTTTACGAGAGAGTGAAGCTTGTAGACCGGGCTTCTCTTCCCGCGTTCTTGGTTTTTGTCTCCCTGTGACTTTATGCTCACTGATATAATACCAGTGATCCCAGTTAACCCATTAAACACCTGGACAGTCCAGGCCTCTGTCCCTTATGCCCACAACTAAGCAGTATCTGAGACGGTCTGTACTGCTTTCTATGTGTTTAGTACAAATGCACTTGTGTAGCTTCGACAGTGACAGTCACCAAACAACACAGAAATGTGGGTCTAAGGGTTCTTTAGTTGAGGCGGTGGTTATCTAGAACCATACCAACTAGAAAAAAACACTTTAATTATTGCAGTTACTGAATAATTCATAGTGTATACTGAATAATTCATAGTGCATACTGAATAATTCATAGTGGAAACTGCATAATTCACAGTAGTTACTGAATAATTCATAGTGTATACTGAATAATTCATAGTGTATACTGAATAATTCATAGTAGTTACTGAATAATTCATAGTGGAAACTACATAATTCACAGTAGTTACTGAATAATTCATAGTGGAAACTGCATAATTCACAGTAGTTACTGAATAATTCATAGTGTATACTGAATAATTCATAGTAGTTACTGAATAATTCATAGTGGAAACTGCATAATTCACAGTAGTTACTGAATAATTCATAGTGGAAACTGCATAATTCACAGTAGTTACTGAATAATTCATAAGGAAACGGCATAATTCACAGTAGTTACTGAATAATTCATAAGGAAACTGCATAATTCAAAGTGGATACAAAATAAGTAATTGCAGTTACTGAATAATTCATAGTAGATACTGAATAATTGATAGTGGATACTAAATAATTCATAGTAGATACTGAATAATTTACAGTAGATACTAAATAATTCATAGTGGATGCAGAATGTTTCATAGTGGATACTTAATAATTCATAGCGGATGCAGAACAATTCATTGTAGTTACTGAATAATTAATAGTAGAAACTGAATGATTCAGAATCATTTCTAGAATACACTGAATAAATCACAGTTGTAAAAAAATAATTAAGCATAAACATTGAATAATTTTAATTTCATCATTTATCACATTATATTCTGTGCTTGTCCTCATATTTACATGTAATATTTTTGTTCCAAGTAACAAAATGAATAAATAAATATTAGTTATTGCTAGAAGTTCATTCACTGCACAGATCAACTGCTATCAGGTTAAAGCGCTCAGCAGACGCTCTGTAGACGTTCTGTAGACGTTCTGTAGACGCTCTGCAGAGTTTAACTAGAGTACTGAATGTGGGTGTTGGTCGTGTCTGGGTTACTAACTGAACATCACACAGACTGTTACAGCAGAACCTCGACAGGCTCCATCTAGAACGTGACGGCGTGTGTTCTGGTCCTAGTGAAAGTGATTTGTTGTGGTTTGTTTATTTAGGCCCCTGAGGGACTTTTCCCCAATCAGACGTCCTCTGGTCCTGAATTCACACGCTCTCCACACGACACGACCAGAGAGAGGGACACGGAAGAGACCACGAAGACTCAGGGCGGCCAGGACACGACTAGAGTGTTCTAGACAGTATGTTATGGTGAACAATGTCACCGCTGGGATTATATTCATCAAGACCGACTCTCTGAGCTCCTGCATTGCTTGATAAAAGAGAAAATTCTACAGATTTTCCCGAATAGCTGAGTAACTCCCTTGAGCTGAGCTGAGATGTGAGCAAAGTCATTCAGTCCACATGTGTTTCTGTATGTAAGGCTGCTGATGGTACAGCAGAGGAATGTTTTCAGAAATAAATTCTCAGAACTATCCTAAACAGCGTCTCAGACATCAGCCAGTGTTTCCCATTTGATCTGATAAGTTTCTGTGAGGGACGTGAGTGAGACAGTCAAAGGACACACACTCTGGGAACTAAGAATTCAGTAGAAACCTGAAAGCACTCAAGGCTGTCACACTTAAATAACATACAGTGTTTTATTCAGTAGAGCTCCACTGACCATATAGGAGCTACACTTACAGACAGCAGTTCATCTGATTCTCTGTACACTTTATTACTCTGTGCTTTAATGATCAGGACCACCACTGGACCACCACAGAGCAGGTACTTATTGGGAGGTGGGTCATTCTCAGCACTGCAGTGACACTGACATGATGGTGGTGTGTTAGTGTGTGTTGTGCTGGTGTGAGTTAATCAGACACAGCAGTGCTGCTGGAGTGTTTAAACACTGTGTCCACTCACTGTTCACTCTATTAGACACTCCTACTACATGCTGGTCCACCTTGTAGATGTAAAGTCAGAGACGATGATAATGAATGTTAATGTAAAGATTTCCTTCAGAGGATTGAACCCATTTAATGGTTCTTCAGAGTGATGATGGGGTTCTACATAGTACCAAAAAGTGCTACACAGAACTTTATACCACACATTCTACTCATTCACCATCAAGCTGAAGAACAATTTTACCATGTAAATGTTTATGGTTCCATATAGTAGAACCATTGTCTTTACTGAAGAACCCTTGAAGAACTTTTTTAAGACTTTATAAGAATGCAAAAAGTACTAGATGATTCTTTAATGGTTCTTTAGTCCAGACTATGGTGTTTGCATTAGTTGGAATGGTTCTTCAGTTTAATTATATGGTTCCATATAGCAACAAAAGGGTGCTATACAGAACCTTATACCACATATTTACCATCAACCTGAAGAACCAATTCACCATGCAAATGTTTATGGTTCCATATTGTAGAACCGCTGTCTTCACTAAAGAACCCTATGAAGAACTTCTTTTTTAAAAGTTTTTAAATATTAAAAATTTTAAAATAGTATAAAATGAGTGGAGATACAAGGTTTTTGCACACTAATTATATAAACTGTATATTTTTTATTCAACCTTTAATTAATATATATATATATATATATATATATATATATATATATATATATATATATAAAATATAAGACAATGGTTCTAACTGTTTGCACTGGCTGGAATGGTTCCTCAGAGTGATGATATGGTTCTATATAGTACTACACAGAACCTCATACCACACATCCTCCACATTCACCATCAACCTGAATAACCAATTCACCATGCAAATGTTTATGGTTCCATATAGTAGAACTATTGTCTTTACTGAAGAAGTATATGAAGAACTTAAATTATGCAAAAGAGTAAAAAAACGAGTGGAGATACAAGGTTTTAGCACACCGATCATGTATACTGTATATATTTTTATTGGCCCTATTGTATGGGCTTAGCTCTGCAGAATTACTGAAATCATGCATTAGAATCACCTCTGACTGGGGAGCATATCGTCAACATTGGACAAAAAACATTTTCTTCATCATTTAAACACGACAGCTGCCGTTTACATTGTGTTTACAAAATTTGGTGATGAATGGACCAATAGAAAAGCTACAAAATAGCTTGGGAATAATTCTGGTTCCATTGAGTTACATTAAAAGTAAAGGGTTAGGGTTAGAGTTTTTGGGCTCTCCTGTAAAATCACCGTTCTGGAGATACGACGACATGAAAAGCCATCTTTTACTAAGTGTACTGTTTATGTTGTATTAAATGCGTTAAATATTAAAAACCCAGATATATTGCTTATTATTATAGTCTGAGCCTGTGTCTAGATACTTTTGTCAGCTTTGATTTAAAGTTGTACTAAAGCTTTTCACAAAACTGAGTTGTTCTATCAGTGTAACGCTAAGTTAATTATGGGGGGGTTATTGAAATGAATCACAATTAGATCATCTTTTTTTAATTTAAATAAGCAGAGTGTAGTCTTCAGTCATTAGGTTTTAAGTTTAAGTTTGAAGACACATGCAACATGCTTATTTCTTTACCTCACATATTATTTTAAGCCAGTATCATTAGATCTGCTGTCACCATTAATGCGCAAATCAAGCCCTGAATATATTTCTGGCTTTAAAAAATGAATATTAACATGCCTACGCTTTATAATTTACCCCCAAGCAAAGTGACACGAGGCCTAATAATGAAGACCAAGATGCTCAGATAAACCCATGACTGTCATTAGTATTTCAAAGAGCATCTCCAAGAATTTTAATCAGATTTATATCCGTGACAGGACACGTTACAGGCAGCTATCTGATCTGAGCCTAGCACAGACTTCAGCAGAAAGCAATACACTTCAGCCCTCCTAATGGAAGCTTCACCACCAAATCATACCCACCAGATCCAGGTAAGCAAGCACACCTGGAGATAATAACAATAATCTGCAGGCATCAAAAAGAAAACCCCACTGATATGAAGCAGTTAAGACGTAAACAGAGACATTCAAAGTGCTTTGTGGTCTGCTCTAGATAAACTAACTTTCAGCCAGAACTGTGCACAGTGGTGGTGAATGGAACCAGACGTCCACCTCTAAAAGCTCCTTCACAGAAAGTTATTATATGAACTATATGATGTCTGAGACACTGTTTATGATAGTTTTGAGACTATTTTGGCCTTGGTGGAGGGATACATGCAGGACGCTGTGGGGGAAAAAATAGTCCCTTTAGAACATTTGATAGATTTTATCATCAGCGTTCAAATAAGCAATCAGAAGACACGAGTGCAGGTTCGCTGGTGGGTTTGATAGTAAATAAAAGGTCTATATTTGTAGACATGAAGACCCCTGGTTCCCATAACCACCACTGTAAACAACATCTAACCCGTTTCTCACCAAAACCCACTCTGAATTATGTGGTGACCACTTCTCTCCACGTCATCTGCATACATGACTATTAAGTATGACATCTCAGTGGAATGTTATGATATTATTGTCTATAATGCATATCTCCATATGGACCTTACTGTAAGCGGCAGCTTGTACATGAGAGGCTGAAGCTCTTATCCTACTGTTGTTCCAGAGCATGTGTGTCCAGACAAGGTACTGACCCCTGTTCTACTGCATGGAGAACAGTTAAGTTACCCACTTAACTCCAGTAGCACGTTTAAATGCATGTCAGTGCATCTTACCATGAGTGGCAGGGAGCAAATGACGAATATGACCGTCATGATGACCAGCAGAATTAGGTGCTCCACCTCCTCAGCCAAGGAGAAGTGCCTCCTGTCCTTCTTCCCTCTGACCATGGCGCAGCCCCGCTTCCCGGCCCGCCGGCGGTGCATCAGCACCAGGTGGTACACCACGAAGCAGTTGCAGGCCACCACCAGGAGCACCATGACCAACATGAGCGTGGCGTAAAGGTTGGCGAACACCTTGTCCTTGATGTCCTGCGGGTTCATGTCGATGAAGCACCACGTTCCGGGACAGTACTGCACGTAGCTGCCGAAGCCGGTGAAGGGCAGTGCGCAGAAGGCCACAGAGAGGGCGTAGACGGTGGGCACGGCCACCAGGCCGTAACGGGCGCTCGCCCGGCGCCCATACTCAAAGGGCCAAGCGATGGCAATGCAGCGCTCGAGCGCCATGTTCAGCAGGAGCGCCAGCGTGCTGAGGCTGAAGAGGGTCATGGTGAAGCCGAAGTACTCGCAAACTGGACCGTCCGTGTCCGCCGTGCCCCCCATGCCCACCAGCGAGGTGTTCCGAGCGTGGGCCACCTGCACTACTGGGCTAATCAGACACGTGCCAGCCAGGTCTGTCAAGACAAGCGCCGTAACCAGGATACGGAACAAGGTGCAGCGGCGCCGCCGCCGGAACTCCAACACCACTAACGCCAGCAGGTTGCCCAGCACGCCTGTGGCGAACATCAGGGCGCTTAACTCGGGGCTCCCGCCGCCCGGCTCCACCGTCAGCCTCCGGTGGCAGCTGTCGTTCTCCACCATCTCGCCAACTGTTCAACTTCTCGCAAAGTCCGCGCTTTTTCCCGCCTTTAAGTGGGCTGGCCGGAAGTCGCTATAACTGACGTTAATAACGTGCGTTATAACAGTACACAGGCGGGTAGCGCGAGAAAGGCGCGGAGTGTAGAAACCCTCAGCGCGCGGCAGAGACGATCCCGAGAAAAGATCCGCGTGTCTTTATCCATGGCTTTAATGAAGCGCGCGCTCTCACCCTACTCTCTCTCTTTCTCTCCCCCTCCTCTCTCCCTTCCCCCCTCCTATCTCTCTCTCCCTCTCTCTCTCGTTCTGTTCTTTCTTTCTTTGTCTCCCTCTTTCTTTCTCTCCGAACTCTCTTTACTCCCTCTCTCTTGTTGTTCAGACAGACTCGTTTTGTTCACTCTCTCTTTGTAGTCTCTTTCTCTCTCTCTCCCTCTGTACTCTCTCTTTCTCTCTCTCTCAACCTCCCTCTGTACTGTTTCTCTTTCTCTCTCAGTCCCCCTCTGTACTCTCTCTCTCTCTCTCTCTCTCTCTCTCTCTCTCTCTCTATGTACACACCCCTTCTTACCTCACCAGTCTGAATCCTCGCAGCTCACTCACTACTGACTCACCCAGCCGTTTGATTTTTTCTGTTTTTCTGAACAACTTTCGTTTTTACTGAGACAATCTTACTTAGTAACACCGAGAAATTCAGCGCCCACACAACCACAGCAATATATTTATGGGTAGTTGACATGACATGACCTTTTTTGGTCCTATGTGTCAAATATATGTCATTTATAGAAAAATATGTCAGAAGCTGTGGTGATATTGTTCAGAAAGTGATGTTTTATATGAGCGTATAGAGCATTCATATGATTAACATTACATTTTTTCACAATTTTCAGTCCAACCAGAAAAAGCTCATGTGGCGTGACTGTCCCAAGCACATTTCACAAAGTCAGATTTTCAGAAAATTAATTTCTTTTCTGTTTACTCAATCATATATTGATAACCCAGATGTCTACTTGTGAGTCTGCTTGGCTAAAAGTTCAGTCATAATATTTTGAAGCCACCCTTAACTAAAACATTTTGTCCCGAAAATGGATATCATATGGTGTGACACCACATTCCTTTTTTACACAGGCAATTGTTAGGAGACCTTTGGGAAGTGGGGGTCCTCTTTCTTTCAGTAGAAAGAACACCCCCTCTGAAAGACACTGAAAGTTATAAGGGGAGTTATCGCCTTCATGTTTTCAAGAAAATCAAGTATATCCAGCACAGTCTTTTGGTGTGACACACAAAAATACCCAAATTTAATTACTTTTCAGTCAACGTTACCTTTAAAACTATACTGTCATATTGTAGTTAGCATGGGTTTATGATGTCATGCTAAGTACATGAAACCTCATATGGTGTGACACAACGTCATAAGGTGTGACAGGTTTTCTTGTCACACCATATGATTATTTTGTCAAACTATATGATATGAACTGCATTTAAATACATAAATAATGCTGTTAGATACACATAGCTAATAGTTAGGTTTATTGAATATTACATCATTTTAACACATTTTGACAGTATATAGTTCATTTCAAATTTAATATCTATATACCAATTCAATTTAGTGAATCTCTACTTCCCTACTCTCTCATTTTCAAGATGAATTCATGTTAAACTACAGCATTGTGTCACTCTAATGTTTCCCTTTATTTATTTAGTTTGAGGCAGATTTCAGTTGATGACGGGACATGGCAAGTACAGAAAGAACAAGGAAATACAGAGATAGATTAAATGCAGATTCTGTAAGGAGAGAGGAGGTTCTGAGGAAAAAACGAGCAAAGTAAATGGAAACATTTAACTTATTGATAGAGTGACGCAAGGTTTCACATTATACCTGAAAAACATACACACGCTTGCATGAGCAGTCACTCACACACACACACACACACACACAAACACTCATTGTTTTACTGATTCCCATTTTGAAATAATTTTATGCATTAAATATAAAAAAAATTGTCAATGATTTACTAAAGATTATTAGTTTATTATAGATTTTATTAAAGATTATTAGTAGAATTCACAGCTCTTCAACAATTTTGTGATTCTGTTGTAACTGAAAACTATTTCAGTCACTTGTCAAACCAAGTTTGGTTGTTTGTTAAATGCAGCTAATACAGATTTTGCATACAGATTGTTGTGTGGTATGATTCGTCATATGGCATGACACCATGTCATTTGGTGTGACATTCAGAATTTTGAAAAAAAATAAGGCTCTTTGGTTATTAATCATCCCCGTGACAGACGGGAAATAGTGCCAGCAAAGGTTACAAGAATTTTAGTACTTTTATAACAAGCTATTCCCAAATTAATTTGAAGTATATTGAAAGATTACGAGTAAACGTCTTCCTATAAGTGTTGATAAAGGGAAATAATGCAAAAGGTGACATATTTGCATGTGAAAAAAGCAATAATTTTATATAGTAATGATAAAGAACCAGGATGAATTGATATATATATATATATATATATATATATATATATATATATATATATATATATATATATATATATATATATATATATATATATATATAAATATATAGTTAGTGTAGTATATATAGAAAGTGTAGTGTATGGAGTTAGTACAATATATATATATATATATATATATATATATATATATATATATATATATATATATATATATATATATATATACCTAGTGTAGTATGTTTAGTTAGTAAAGTGTATATAGTTAGTATAGTGTACATAGTGAGTGTATATAGTTAGTATAGTATATATAGTTAGTGTAGTGTACAGAGTTAATATTATATATAGCTAGTGTAGTATGTTTAGTTAGTAAAGTGTATATAGTTAGTATAGTATATAAAGTTAGTATAGTGTATATAATTAGAGTAGTGTATATAGTTAGTATAGTATATATTGTTAGTGTAGTGTATATAGTATACACCTTCTAGTCCATGATCCTCTTCTGGAAGGGATGTCATGCCCCCTCCAGGTAAGGGGAGAAGACCTGCCCTACGTGGAAGAGTTTAAGTATCTTGGGGTCTTGATTTTGAGTGATGGGAAGAGAGATCCTGAGATAAGCTGCTAGAACAGGCAACAGCAGAACTGTGGTCACTGTACTGGACTGTACCAACCAGACAGTGTACGTTCCCACCCTTACCCACAATCAAGAGCTTTGAGATCGCAGATACAAGTGATGGAAATGAGCTTTCTCCACAGGGTGGGTGGCCACACTCTACCAGGAGAAGCTAACTGTTGAGCCACGTTGAATGGGGCCAGTTGAGGTGGTTTGACATCTGATTAGGATGCCCCCCGGCTGCCTCCCGTTCGAGGTTTACCCAGCATGGCCGACTGGGCCAAGACCCAAGGTTGTCCCAGGACCTGCTGGAGGTTAGATCCCCAAGTTAGCTTGGGACCAGCTCGGGATGCCCCAGAATGAGCTGGAGGATGTTGCGCAGGACTGGGCCATCTCAGTTATTCTTGCTATCCCTACTGACCCAAGCTGGACTAAGCAGTTTGATGAATATGTATATATTGGAACATCATTCCAGAGTTTACATGTTTACTGTCTACCTGCAAGAACATGATTCACTTAATTTTTATTGCATTGTGTTGACATTTCATTCCATTCAAGCTTTATCTTCCTTCTTCAGCAAAGGAGATATGCAAATAAGCTCCACTCTGATTGGCTGTGCCTCAATATATATATGCGTTCTTTCTGCAGATTGGTTTCCATATATGGACTGTGCATGCTAAATATTTAGGTTTACTCATATTAGGCTAACTTTAAATTCGATAATAATAGTTTCATGAACCCACATGACCCTACATTAATATTTATAAATGCTTATAAGGGTTACTTTCTGGTTGGGTTCTGCTATCATTATTATGTTAAGCTTGTAACAAAAGAATAACCCTGTTTTTGTGCTATATAGAACCATATACAACCTATTCTCCAACTGAAGAACTGGGTCAGAATGCAAAGAACCATTTAAGCATGTGTGTTTATGGTTCTATATAGAACCTTTATCTGTAAGGAATTTTTCGTTACATTTTGAACCTTTAACAATGTTTTCATACTACATAAAACATGAAAGTTAGGCCATAAACGTCCATACAGATGATGTTTAACGAGAAAATGTATTTATTCAAGACTTATTCAAGATTCAAGACTCTGTTAATAATAATAATAATAATAATAATAATAATAATAATAATAGTATATTTTATCTATATGGTATCAAGGTGGCTTCCAAATCAGTAACAAAACATGTAAGAGGAAGCCAGAAGGCTGTTAGAACTAAACAGTGAGCTTCTTTGTTAGATGGTAGCCAGTAGCCAGTGGGTTTCCCAATTTTGGAAAGTTGGATGCTAAAAATAAATATTAAGCTAATAAATAAACAAATATTTAGGATTCTCAAGTGGATCTCTTCGGAATGCATTTCCGCCTTTCCGTTCTGTCTCTCACACGTCCCCCACAGCATGAGTCCCCTGTACTGACTTTAGCACTTTCTCTACAAACACTCCTCATGGACACGCCTCCTCTCTGTGGTTGAAGCTGTTAATGTGCAAGTCTGACCACAGGGTTCCACAGAACCGAGGAGCCCCGTATGTGTGTGCTGCACTGTTGTGTTACGCTGATCTGATACACTGATCTGCTGCACTAATCTGATGCACTGATCTGTCTCTGGTGACATATCTCTGTTATTTACAGCAATAAGATTATAATCTAGCTATGAGAAGCGAATCTGAAGCAGCACAGCAAGTTCATGTAATAACAACAGAAACTGGAAGAACAGCTGAAGCCAGAAGTTGCAACGGAGCAAATCAGGGGCCCGTAATAAAGAGCCTGTACGCTGCTTATTTCCTGTAAGATGACAAATGTGTGGCTTTCTGCACCAAAGTGGTCACAATAAATTTTCCTAACCTTGCAGTGTTACAGACACTAACAAAAGTTGATTTCTTAAAATCAATAGGTTCAATAAGTTCAATAGGTTCTTAAGAACTTATTAATCTAGAGATCCTTTGCTGCTATAGCAGCTTCAACTCTTCTAGAAAGGCTCTCCACACGGGTTTAGGAGTGTGTTTATGGGAATGTGTGTCTTCCAGAAGACCATCTGTGAGGTCAGACACTGATGTTGGACGAGAAGGTCTGGCTCACAGTCTCTGCTTTAATCCACCCCAAAGGTGTTCTATCAGGCTGAGGTCAGGACTCTGTGCAGGCCAGTCGAGTTCTTCCTCGCCAACCTCGCTCCTCCATGTCTTTATGGAGCTGCTCTGTGTACTGGTGGGCAGTCATGTTGGAACATGAGGGGGCCGTCCTCAAACTGTCCCCACAAAGTTGGGAGCATGAAATTATCCAGAATCTCTTGGTCTGCTGAAGCATTAAGAATTCCTTTCCCTGGAACTGAGGGGCAGAGTCCAAACAACCCCACAGCACAGAAGACCAGCGAAGCTAAAACCACCGTCTGGCACATCAACATACAGTCAAACACATAACACACCACGACACAACAAATAAACACAATAACGACACTATCACGCATCCCACGCATCCAGAACCCCTCTAGAGCAAGTGGCAATGCCAAGTTCCTTAATACGAAGGAACGTTGATTTTCCATGATATGGGCTCTTTAAAACCATTCCTGGTGCCGGATTCAATGAAATGCCCGGAATTTCCCACTGCAGAGTTCCACTGGATCCACACAGCTGCTAAGTCAGGGATGGTATAAACTGTAAACGTACATTAGGAAAGTGGATGATGGGTGTTTATCTAAGACTGATGGTTTTTCTTGTGTAGTCGTCTGTCTTGATGTCAAGTGTGATTGGAAAAGCGCCTGTAGGGATTAACTGTGTCGTGTAATGATGATAAGTCTGCTTTCATTCCTCCTTGCAGTGTGTAAGCGCAGACTAGTCCCTGCTGAACAGCTGGGGGAGACAACTGTTCTCACACTGCGCCCCCTAGTGCTCAGTGAATTCAACTGCAGGATGTTTTATGAAGACAAGCTTCAGTTCTTCAATAGTACAGCTCATTAATAAATATAGAATGCACCACATGCAGGGGCGTAGCTAGCCCTAGCGAGTCCCAGCACCCCTAAAGATTATAGTAAAAAAAGTGTTTTTTTATCGTTAATTTGTCTCTGACAATCTGGAAATGTTAAAACTACAGAGATCACATGGTTAAACCAATTATTTTAACAGCACGCCCCCCCCTCTCTCCGGTATGGTATGATCCAGCCTCTCTGTCTATCGGTGTCAGTGTTATATTTAACTGTTGTGTGTTGTGTTGTGTGTTTATTAAGTTTTGCAAAGAAGTATTTTTCTACTTAATCACTCAGAACCTACACACTGCAGTCATGATCAGCCTAGCTCTAACCCTAACCCATATTTCTGATACATTCTTTATTCTGTTTTTGTTAGCTAGGAGTGACTATCTGAGCTGTAGCTGTAGCTGCTGTGCTGTTGGTTAGTCTGTGAGTTATTAAAGCTGAGGTGTTAGAGCAGTGCTGTCTGTATGTGTATTAACTAATTAATGTCACAGAATGATAAGATATGAAGAGAAGATACTACAAACTGTGTTTGTGTATGTGGTCAGTCAGTCAGCTATATTTATTTATATATAATTCTTTTTCCAGAAAAAAAGGTTCAGGTGAGAGTAAGGCCGACATGATCTTGACCATACAGTGTGCTCAGAATCTGTTGATAATCGTAATAATATTAATACTAATTTTTAGAATTGGTGTGTCTGATCTAAATTATTCGAATTATTCTGTCATGAAATGTTTGTCGATTTTCATTTGTCTACATCACTTGAACGCAACAGCTGCCGTTTTGTGTGAAAGTTTCCTGATAAATAGAATAGAAATAGAAATGCTCTAAAATAGCTTGGAAATAATTCTGGTTTCATTAACTTACATTAAAATTAAAGACAGTTTATGGTCTCTCCTGTAAAGCTGCCATTTTTGAGATACTTGTTTTTTTTATACAGCAACGATATTTGCTCATAGAGTTCTGCTGTCTGATCCACTCACACCAGCACAACACACACTAACACATCACCACCATGTTAGTGTCACTACAGTGCTGAAAATCACCCATCACCCTATTAGTACAACACACACTGACACATCACCACCACGTTAGTGTCACTACAGTGCTCCCTAATAATACCTGCTGTTTTGATGGAACTGGTGCAGATAAAATTATACTCACTCCTGAAGACATGCCAGTGGATTGTGTCCTGTCATTTAAGATAACTAAGCTGGTCAACCTGAATAGCCACAAGATGGCAGCAGCAGACTTAACATTCCTCACTGTTAGAAACAAGCTGTTCATCTCTGCTTTCAACGCTTTTACTGGGTTCCCAGTCCTCACCTATATGTGCAGCACTGATGAATCAGCCATAACATTAAACCACCTGCTGGTATCTACACTCACTGTCCACTGTATCAGCTCCACTGACCATATAGCAGCTACACTTACAGACTGTAGTTCATCTGATTCTCTGTATACTTTATTACTCTGTTCTTTAATGATCAGGACCCCTACAGGACCACCACAGGACAAAATGACTTCAGGTTTCATTGACTTACATTAAAAATATAGTATGTTTCTCCTGTAAAGTTATCATTATGGAGACACAACGTTTTATCTGGCAAAAGTTTTTGTCACTTGAGATTGTTATCATATATAAAACCTAAGTATTCCAGACAGGAAGCTTTTATTTATTCAGTAAACACTTTAATATATTTAAATATTCAAACAACCTTGTGAATACAAGATTGCTGCTGAAAGAACTAAATACATTCATACAATGTCTGGGGCGTCCAGGAGAAATCTGGAACTACACTTTGTTCTTCAAACTGGAGCTCAAGATATGATCTACTTCTTTCACAATAAGATATTCATGTTACTTTGTATTGTATGTATGATTATTTACATCTGTTCTAATCATATCTGGTGTTCTTACTGGTGAACATACACTTATTGATCAGATAAAGACTTTTAAACTATCAGCTTCGGTGCCTCAGACTTTTAGACAGTAGTGTACATACAGTATATCATATAAATTCATAAAATCACAGACGTTACAGGTAAAATAAATGGCTAATAAATGCAACGTTTATTTAACATTTATGTTTAATTGGGTTGTTGTTGGCTTTTAATGAGTTGGTCACTTTAATATTATTTTATCATGTATTTTATATATGGGTCTAGGATTAGGGTTAGGGTAATGGTTAGGGTTAGGGTGGAGGGTCTTAAGCCACAACTTCACATAATTACCATTTTCTTCTAATGTGCATTAAGTCATTTCTGACTTAAGACCCTCCACATGTGCTCTTAGTCCACTTCCAAACTCACACTATACAGATGGTGTTGAAACTATAATTGCCAACATACCTAATATTATTAACTTCCCATTACAAACAGCTGCTTTCCCAGATTATTAGTTTGTTTTCTGAGTGTAGTGTAACTTTACTCCCACCGCTTGAGTTTTTAGTATACAAATTCATGCTGTAAACAAGTGCAATAATAGTGTGCAATACCTCCCCAGTTAGTTTTTTTCTTTTTCTTTATTTTGTACATTGGATTTTTTAATTTATATTCCTTTCATATGTTTCTTGTGTGTTTACTGTGATGATGCAACTGGAATCTAAATTTCCCTGAGGGAACCCTCCCAAAGGGATCAATAAAGATCGATCTATCTATCTATCTATCTATCTATCTATCTATCTATCTATCTATCTATCTATCTATCTATCTGTCTGTCTGTCTATCTATCTATCTATCTATCTATCTATCTATCTATCTATCCAATCAGACTTTAGTTTTTTGTGTATCTGTATATTTATTGCTGCTTAAAATCTCAAAAAGCACCTTAACTTTCTGATCTTTAACTAAAAGATAAATGTTACTGATTCTCAGAGTCAGTGAATATGCATTATGGTGTACTCCAGGGTTATGTGTTGGAGCCACTCCTGTTCTCGTTTTACATGATCCTACACACCTACAGCACTGGAAATGTTTCTTTATTGGCAGTATTCTACATTTCTAATCAGCATAAAATTAAAGAGATGAAAACACAGTATCTGGTTGACAGACTACTAATTAAATTAAGTGAATTCAGCCAGTAGGACATCACTATGAATGCTCTCTTTTAACTCATGGTTCACACGTTAGGTCCCCGTTCACACTTTCAGGTGTTAAGAAGTTGAATGCTTTGCTTTTATCCTGCTTAGACGACTCTAGATGTCTGTTTAGTGGAGTAACTGTTACTGCTCTTACACTGCTACCACATCAGTCGGAAACTGGATGAGGAAAAAAATCCTCTGTTTATATTAATATTTGGAGGGAAAGGTTTGTTTTTAGGACGTTTTCACATCAGTAGAGATTTTCTTAACATACTAACCTGAATTCGAATTTATTTGTTATTTAAGAGAAGTTGTAATGAATGTATAATTAAATAACTTTGACTCTTGTGTTCTGAGGTCACAGTCATCTACACCACCAGGATGATTATAAACAGTAATGTTCACCAGTAAGAAAACCAGATATGATTAGAACAGATAATAATCTAATCATAAACAGGTAAATAATCATACATACAATACAAAGTAACATGAATATCTTATTGAGCTCCAGTTTGAAGAACAAAGTCTAGTTGCAGATTTCTCCTGGACGCCCCAGACATTGTATGAATGTATTCAGTTCCTTCAGCAGGAATCTTGATTTAGCTTAATAAAGTACTGAGCAGTTAAAGCAGGTATTAGATGAGAACTGTAAAAAATACTGGGTTGTTTCCACAAGGAGAAGCTTGAAAAGGATTAAATAAACACACTGCTCTATGTAAAAGCACTACTTACTCTATTAATACTGTTTTATGTTTAAATAATAAAGTGTTTACTGAGTAAATAAAAGCTTCCTGTCTGGAAAAAAATAGGTTTTATATATTATAATGTCCCCAAGTGACTAAAACTTTTGCACAGTAATGTATATCACTGCTGTCAGATAAAAACTTTGTGTCTCCCTAATGGTAGCTTTACAGGAGAGAGAAAAAACATACTATATTTTTAATGTATGTCAATGGAACCTGAAGTACTTTTGTCCTGTGGGGGAGCTTGGAAAGGGTTAAATAAACACACTGACTAATGTAAAAGCAGTACTCACTGTTTTAATACTGCTTAATATTTTAGTAATAAAGCATAAAACCTTGGCCCAGTCATATATATATGTGCTAAATGCTGTCATTTTTTCAGTTAACACATCTTCTTGAACTTATATAATACATCTACTGCATTTTTTAAAAACTTTGATATATATATATATATACATATAGTTACATATATATATATATATATATATATATATATATATATATATATATATATATATATATATATATATATATATAGTTTTAAAAAATGCAGTAGATGTATTATATAAGTTCAAGAAGATGTGTTAACTGAAAAAATGACAGCATTTAGTACTTTGCACTGTACTTGTTACTTGTCTTCACTGTTTTTAAGCTTTTGCTAAGCCTTTATTCCTTTAGTAGCATTAGCTTTAGCCTGAAGGCTATGATTAACCAATCCCAGGACAGGAGGAGGCTCGCTGCTGGCCAATCGTAGCCGAGGGGCGGGGCTTGTCTGAAAACGGGTGGGTAAGAAGAAAGACGGGCTGGAGCTCATATTTCCAGCATCCTGTAGCGTTGCTGGTGTGGAGCCGCAGTCAGACCGAGCTCAGCACTCAGCGCTAACCATGTGGAACCGAGCAGCGGGGCTTCTCCTCCAGCTGGCGTGGACAGCGTGCTGGGTCACCGCAATCCAGAGAAAAGAGCTTTTCCCGTACGGACCACTCAACGGCGACCTAACTCTGCCGGAGGGAGACGATGAGACCTCCACAGTGATGACCCTGACCAAGCCCATGTACTTCTACGAGACACCCTTCAGCAAACTATACGTGAGTTTTCAACCTAAAACACACACAAACAGACGACCAGCAGGGTTTTGTAGAAGCTGTGGAGAGTAGATGAGAGTGACCAAACTGAGGGGAAAAGTTTTGCGCAACTTGCTGCTGATATGTGTGGTCAGTTGGTCAGTCATTCATTAGGGAGGATCCAGAAATGAGCCAGCTCTCTGACTCTGTTTATATAAGAGTCTCAGTTCATTCACTTGGAGAACCTTCAGGTTGTGCACTTATTCAGTATGTACACTTGTATGCTTTAAAGTTCAGATGTTGTTTACAGTGGTGGTGAAGGTAACCAGGGGTCACCATGTCTACAATACTAATATACACATTTCATTTACTATCAGAGTCTTCTGAGTGCTTGTATGAAGTGCCTGCATGTGTCCCTCCACTGTGAATTAATTAAAAATAATACATGTTTAGGCCAAAACGTAATATCAGAACTCTTGTGAAACCTTGTCATAAACATTTACTGTAATAACTTTCTCTGAGGGAGCTTTTAGAAGCGGACGTCTGGTTCTATTCATCACCACCGTGATCTGTTCTGACTCAGTTACTTTCTTTAGTACAGTCTTAACTATTTAATTACGTGGAAATAATAATAATAACAAAAAATAGGTAGGGTTTCCCTTTCAGAACCATCAGTGAACCTACAACTGTCTTCAATTTTTTTTTTGGCGATAGTAAAAAATGTGATAAAACAGAAAAAAGTACATTTTCTTTGGGGACTATTTTAACATCGCAGCGTCCTGCATGTATCCCTCCACCATGAATGCAGTTTTAGACTGAAATCTTTAGGGTTGGGTGGAGGGGGGGTGTTTAAAAACTTGAGAGATGTAAAAAAAAAACATTGTTGAATGAATGTTGTTCCAAATTCAAATAATTAATAAAAATATGTAAAAGAAAAAAAAGACTTCTCTAAAATCTTCTCTAAACGATCACAAACAGCATCTCAGACATCAGACAGTGTATTTATAACCATCTGCTGTAATAACTTTCTGTGTGGGAGCTGGACGTCTGGTTCCATTCACCACCACCACTCTACACAGTTCTGATTCTTTATGTTCCTCTAGAACAGAGTATTTCACACCAAACACACTCTGATTGACTGTTTATACCCTAACTGTTCAATTATGCAGGAATTATAAAATTCAAATTTTAATCGGTGGAGTTTCCCTTTATACCTAAGTTCACTGTAAAGGTATGTCCAGTTCCAGTACTGGTTCTATGAAGGCTGATAATGGGTGGCTTTTAAAGGGCCCATATCAGGGAAAATTGATTTTTCTTGCATGAACATAAGTAAAGTAAAATAAGTAAAATAAGTTTAATGTATTATGGAAACTTTCAAAACTACCAACCCGCATATCAATCAGTCAACTTTCATTTAAACTTGTTTGTGCTTTCAGGTTGACCCATGTTTTCAATGTATATATGTTTAAACATATATATAATAATCATAATAATTAATAATAATGATATTAGCATATTTAGCCGATAGCCATTAAGCTCCGCCCACTCACACTGATGATATAAGGAGTATTTCAGCCTGAAATTTGAGAATGAGGTTTAGCCAATCAGAAGTGTCAGTTAAAGATGGTTCATCCAGGGTTCTAGGTAGAACACTTAAGGGACCCGTGGATGAAAGTTCTTTTTCAACTTGGTTCTTTGGTTTTGTAAGTATTAAGAACCTTATTAAAGTAAAATAACTTTTACATAAGACAACGGTTCTAGGAATAACACTTTAATACACAGAACTTTTACATAATGTGGAGGTTATAAAAATGTTCACAAAACCTGTTTTTTAAAACATGGTTCTCTGGAAATTAAAAAGTGTTTTGTGAGTGTGAAGAACCCTTAAGCTTACTGAAACTCCAGAACCTCGGGAACCTTTACATTAAGCTAAGGTTCTCTCTATAGAAGAAAATCCAGAACATATTCCACTTAAGGTGAGGTAAAGAACCTTTACCTTATGTGAATGTTTTTCAAACACGGTTCCTTCATGTCTTAAAGAACCCTTGTGGAGTGCTGAATTCCAGAAAGACACCATGTAAACACAAGTGATGCTGATGATGATGCTGAAGAACTCAGTCCCATCTTCTCATGTCTGTCTCCAGGTGGCCACCAATGGAATCATCTCCACTCAGGACCTGCCCATGGAGAAGCAGTATGTAGATGATGGGTTCCCCACCGAGTTCCCCGTCATTGCTCCGTTCCTGGCTGACATCGACACCAGTAACGGAAAAGGGGCCATTTACTACCGGCAGACGGAGTCGCCCGGCGTGCTGAACCGGGTCGCCGTTGAGGTCCAGAGAGGTTTTCCCGGCTCACAGTTCATCCCGACCCACGCGGTCATCGCCACCTGGGAGAACGTAGCAGCCTATGAGGAAGTCAGCCGCTCCTCTGAGTTACGGGTAAGAGCACAGTGGTTCCTGTACACCAGCAAAAAACCAGCAGTCTGTGATCCGGGGGTCTGTCACAGTGACATGGTCAGCAAGGGGGCGGGGGGTACATATGTTATGTTATATGTGAGGTTCTCTAAGCATCTAGAACCTCTAGAACCTTTACGTTATGCTAAGGTTCTTGTTTCTCTGTAAGGTTCCTGTTTCATTAGGGAGCCACAAGTGGTTTGTAAGTATAAAGTACCTTGTTAAAGAACATCCACGTGAGGTAAAGGTTCTAGACAAACACTTACATGGGTTAAGAACCTTTACATTAAGTGAATGTTCTTATACATAAATGTGGTTCTTCCATATCTCAAAGAACCCTTGTGGAGCCATGATTGAGCTTAATGAGCCTACAGAGCCTTCTTTAAGATGTGGAAGAACCACTTTTTTTGTATAAGAACATAAACGTAATGTAAAGGTTCTTAACCCATTTAAGTGTTTTTTCCTAGAACCTTTACCTCACGTGGATGTTCTTTAACAAGGTACTCACAAACCACTTGTGGCTCCCTAAAGAAACAGGAACCTTACATAGGAACAAGAACCTTAGCATAATGTAAAGGTTCTAGAGGTTCTAGGTGCTTAGAGAACCTCACATATAACATAACATATGCACCCCCCGCCCCCTTGCTGGGTCTTCTAGAAGGGGCTTAAAACATGAAAACCACATAATCAAATGTGTTTGTTCTGGGGAACCACAAGTGGTTCACAAGTATGAAGAACCTTGTTAAAGTTAAAGAACTTCCATGTAATGTGAAGGTTCTAAAAAGAGCCTTGGTTCTTTCAAATGTTCTACTTTTTGGACATCAGACATGGTTTGTAAGTGTGAAGGAGCTTTTAAAAGCCTAATGAACCTCCAGCACCTCTAGAACCTTTACGTTATGCTATGGTTCTTGTTTCTATGTAATGTTAAAGAACATCCACGTAAGGTAAAGGTTCTAGGAAAACACTTAAATGGGTTAAGAACCTTTACATTATGTGAATGTTCTTATGCACAAAAAGCGGTTCTTTCACATCTCAAAGAACCCTCGTGGAGCTGTGACTGAGTATAATGACCATCTAGAACCTTTAGAACATTCACTTTTATGTGAGGTTCTCTCTGACACATGAAACCCCCATTTCAAATGTGTTTCTTTTGGGGAACCACAAGTGGTTTGTGAGTATGAAGAACCTTCCACGTAATGTAAAGGTTCTAGAAAGAACCCATAGAGGGGTCTTTAAAACGTTCCACCTTTTGGAAGCCAGACATGGTTTGTGAGCGTAAAGAACCCCTTTTTTAAAGTCTAAAGAACCTCCTCACAATTTCAAGGTAGAACCCATAAGCGGTATACAGAACCTCTACATTATGTGTGCAACACAGGCCAGCCAATCAGAACGGAGCTCTTAAAGGCGCAGTACCTGTTTAATTCTGAGGGAACTTCTCACGTTTCTGGTACGTACAGGCTGTGGGAGAAATGGGGTTTGAAGTTCAGGGAGATTAAACGTTAGACAGTAAAACGTTACATCACTTTCCGTACGACTTCCTGCTTTGGAAACCGGACCACAGACACAAACCCACCCTGAGAATCCTCTGGGAGCGCTTTGAACTATTTGACCCTAAAGCTGGGGGGATTAGCCCCGCACCTCCTGACCTCCCTGCAGGCACAGGTTATCAGGCTGGGCCATCAGTCGCCTCTCCAAACTTAATGCCCCCCGCCGCCCCCCCGTCCCTCTGCTTTAATTGCGAGCCCAAAGGGCACCTGTGCACACAATGCTTCTCCTCATGAACTACTAATCTATCCCAGAATCCCTGCAGCCTCTAATTTCCCCGCAGTTCACAGGAAAAAGTGGTGGCTGATGACTTGCATGTTCTCCGCCACCAGTAAGTAAAGACTAGGAGCTGCTCCCTACTTACAGGACGCAAGTGAGACCTTCAGAAGCAAAACCAGCCTTTAATATTAGACCTAGAAGACCTAGCACCGCTGATCAGCTCAACATAGAGGCTGCTTTTCTGTTCTAGCTAGTCTCCATATATGTGGTATTAGTCTCAGGAGGGACTACTTTTCTGTTCTAGCTAGTCTCCATATATGTGGTATTAGTCTCAGAAGGAACTACTTTTCTGTTCAAACAAGTCTTTTCATATATGTGGTATTAGTCTCAGGAGGGACTACTTTTCTGTTCTAACTAGTCTCCACATATGTGGTATTAGTCTCAGATGGGACTACTTCTCTGATCTACTTCTCTGATGTGGTAATAGTCTCAGGAGGGACTAGTTCTCCGTTCTAACTAGTCTCTTCATATATTTGGTATTAGTCTCAGGAGGGACTACTTCTCTGCTCTAACTAGTCTCCATATATGTGGTAATAGTCTCAGGAGGGACTACTTCTCTGCTCTAACTAGTCTCCATATATGTGGTAATAGTTTCAGGAGGGACTACTTCTCTGCTCTAACTAGTCTCCATATATGTGGTATTAGTCTCAGGAGGGACTACTTTACTGTTCTAGCTAGTCTCCATATATGTGGTATTAGTCTCAGGAGGAACTACTTCTCTGCTCTAACTAGTCTCCATATATGTGGTATTAGTCTCAGGAGGGACTACTTTAATGTTCTAGCTAGTCTCCATATATGTGGTATTAGTCTCAGGAGGGACTACTTTTCTGATCTAACTAGTCTCCATATATGTGGTATTAGTCTCAGGAGGGACTACTTTTCTGATCTAACTAGTCTCCATATATGTGGTATTAGTCTCAGGAGGGACTACTTTTCTGATCTAACTAGTCTCCATATATGTGGTATTAGTCTCAGGAGGGACTACTTTTCTGATCTAACTAGTCTCCATATATGTGGTATTAGTCTCAGGAGGGACTACTTTTCTGATCTAACTAGTCTCCATATATGTGGTATAGTATTTTTTTGTGTACCTGTGTTGTGGATAAGCCACTGGTTGCCTAAATCCTTATATCTATCTATCTATGTATCTATCTATCTATCTGTCTATCTATATATGTTTACATGCTAAAAGTGATATCTTAGTCCATGACTACACCACGGATCTTCAGGGCTTTCACAGCTAGATAGATCCAGATATACGTACAACACATTCTCCGTTTAAGCATGCATATTGTTGTATATAGGGCTCATGGTTCTAAATAGAACCAGTCCGTTTACTTGAACCAGCTGGTTTACAACACGTGTGAGATCTTTATCTGATGTTGTAACTGATGGCAGGCCTTGCGCTTCCACTTGGTTTGGTACAGTATGTGGTGTAATGCAGTGAAGTCTCTGGTGGTTGGCTGAAGGAAGTAAAGTAAAGAAGCGTACTGGGTGCTGCTGGAATGAGTGGACTCTTCTGTTGTTCATGCTTGCGGTGTATGTTTGTCTTTTCTGCTCTAAGCCTATAGAGAGACACAGCTGCGCGGTTAAACGTTATCTTTGGTTATTTATTACTTCAGACAACATTCCGCCTGCGCTGCGCACCAAGATCATCCTCGTATTTATACCCAGAGTGCACGAGTGGTCACTAGAGTCCAGACGGTGCATAAACAGAGCTTGAGTAATTACTCGCTTCATCCTCTACAGCTTGTGGACTTGGGAGGTGAACGTCACTGAGAGAGGAAGTAACAGCTTGTAATCTGTCACGTCAGCGGCAGGCGACGGCTCAGTGTCTCTGCTGGAGGTCAGCAAAGAAACTGGCCTTGACAGAGTCCGAAAGGAATAGTTTGGCCAAACATCAGCTTCTTTCCTAACAAGCCCACACAGTTAGAGGCGAGTGGGATGACCAGGCTAATTGCTGGGCTACAGGTTTGCAGCACTTGTTAGATACAGGGCTATGTTACGCTTCCAGGCCTCTCCGTGCAGTACAGCTGTAAATACGTTGTTACGGGAGTAGAAGAAGATTAGAAGCTGCTGATGAACCTGCTCAGAACTGTGGACTATCCAGTTCTCACTAAATGTGTTTCCTGAGAAGCGGAACATGCTAAACCAACTTCTTAGACTGAACTTTAGAAGACAGAACTACCCAGTCGAATAACATTCTTATGAGAACCAGCTATTATCCAGAGTGACTCATGTACATACAACAGCTAGACGGACTGGGAGACTCAAGAAGGTCCTGGTAGGTGGTCACAGGTATCTGGAGTCATGCTGAAGGGAGCGAAGAGGAAGGAGTGGAGCTCCCTAGAGCCAACACCACCATCCAGGTGGTCCCACAGATGCTAAGTTGGGTTCAAGTCTGGGGAATTAGGGGTCCAGGATAGTACTTGGAAGTCTTGGTCAGCTTATCCAACCAATGTGGGACATTTATAGTCGTGTGATGTATCTCATTGTCTTGCTGGAGAATCCCATACGCCCCAGAGAAAACGATCAGCATGTATGGTGTATGTGATCTGCAGGGGTGGATTTAGACCCAAATCTGTTGAGAGTGTCTTCCACATGGACGAGTGGGTCCAGAGAATGTCATGAAAACATTCCCCAAACCAAAATGCTGCCACCTCTGCACTGATGCCTTTGAAAGTAGGAAGTGCCCCCCCCCCCCCCCCCCCAAACACACACACACACACACACACACACACACACACACACACTAGGGAGCCGTAAGCACACTTGAGTGGTAGGCAGCCCTATCCACAATACCTGGGGAGCAGTTGAGGGTAGGGTGTCTTCAGCTGTGTCTTGTCGGCTCAGAGGATCAAACTGGTGACCTTCTGGTCACAAGGCTGCTCCACTAACCTCCAGCCCATGACTGCCACTAACTTTGGAGCTGTGGCTTTTAAAGAATGAAAGCTGCAGAGTGGACACACTAAACACTGAAAAGTAATGATAACAGTGATGATTTACAGTCTCAAAAACTTGTGTATCAAATATGATCCACTTGGCATTAAAGGGTTAACAACTCATCACTGTTTAACTCAAGTGTGAATGCTATTTCATGGAAATGAGCTTCCATTTGCTTTGTAAGCTACTTTAGCCTTGTAACTTCATAGAAGGAAACTTTGAGGACCAAACATGATCAGCCACATTTGGGGAAACTGTTTTAATAATAATAATAATAATAATAATAATAATATGTTACGATTCTATAGTACCTTTGGCACACCTGAGGACGCTTTCCAAGGACAAATGATTCCCGATCAATAAGCCAGATTGTGTCTTCACCGGCTTTATCAGTCCAAGCAGGTGAGGATCCTGATCTCCGGCCCTGCTTCCCGCTGATTCTCGTCTCACTCGGATTTGTTTACTATCACTGACAGTGTTTGCTTACTGGTTCTCAATTGATTACAGTAGAAGTGCTTTGAGCTGGGGGGGATGTTTGTGGAGAGAACACGCTCCACTTCATTTAACGTTTCCTCTTGGCTGCTCGGCGGAGAGTCTGCTTCAGTGTTCCAGACTTAACCCTTTAATGCCAAGTCTTTATTTGTGTATGTGTTTGCGCCACAAACTGCCATTTGGAGAAAGCAAAGTGGTTGCTGTCCAACTAAAAACTATATTTGAAGGTAACAGCTGCTCTTTATATGAAAGGTTCATGACGAATGGACCAATAGAAATGCTGGTTCCATTGACTTACATTGAAAGTAAAGACAGTTTTGTCCTCTCCTGTAAAGTTGATATTTTGGATTTTTTTTTTGGACAGCGATCATATGAAGATGCGTCACACTCTGGTGGTCCTTAAATGCTCCGTAGTGATGCGAACTGCATTTGTATTGTGTCTCAGAAACTATCACAGTGCATACAGCAGTAAAGACAGTGGGTCTCCTTTACTACAGTGATAGGAAACATATTCTGATCTATATGACTGACCAAGTTAGACATGTATTCTCACCAGACTACTCTGACTTTAATCAGTTACCAGTTACAGGGACAAAGATGAATAATCTGAATGGACTTGCTGCAAAACGTTCTTGCAACTTGCTGAAAACTAAGTTCCACCTCAAAATGTACACTGTTTTGTAACAGTTTCCAAGAGAAAACGATGTGAAATGTGCTTTGAGGTACATGTTCTCTGGTTTGACGGGTGTGTCACGGATTGATTTTAAATTTTCCGTGTCATTAGGACACAACAGCTGTTCTTTGTACCCTGTGAAGGTTTCATGATGAAAGGACCAACAGAAATGCTCCAAACTAGCTTAGAAAACATTTTCTTCTACTGTAAAGTTACTGTTTTAGAAGTTACTTGTTTTCCTTTGGACAGCACGGTGGTGTAGTGGTTAGTACGGTGGTGTAGTGGTTAGTACGGTGGTGTAGTGGTTAGTATGGTGGTGTAGAGGTTAGTATGGTGGTGTAGTGGTTAGTAAGGTGGTGTAGTGGTTAGTATGGTGGTGTAGTGGTTAGTATGGTGGTGTAGTGGTTAGTACGGGGGTGTAGTGGTTAGTACGGTGGTGTAGAGGTTAGTATGGTGGTGTAGTGGTTAGTAAGGTGGTGTAGTGGTTAGTATGGTGGTGTAGTGGTTAGTAAGGTGGTGTAGTGGTTAGTATGGTGGTGTAGTGGTTAGTACGGTGGTGTAGTTATCAGTACGGTGGTGTAGTGGTCAGTACGGTGGTGTAGTGGTTAGTACGGTGGTGTAGTGGTTAGTATGGTGGTGTAGTGGTTAGTACGGTGGTGTAGTTATCAGTACGGTGGTGTAGTGGTTAGTATGGTGGTGTAGTGGTTAGTACGGTGGTGTAGTTATCAGTACGGTGGTGTAGTGGTCAGTACGGTGGTGTAGTGGTTAGTACGGTGGTGTAGTGGTTAGTATGGTGGTGTAGTGGTTAGTATGGTGGTGTAGTGGTTAGTACGGTGGTGTAGTGGTTAGTATGGTGGTGTAGTGGTTAGTATGGTGGTGTAGTGGTTAGTATGGTGGTGTAGTGGTTAGTAAGGTGGTGTAGTGGTTAGTATGGTGGTGTAGTGGTTAGTAAGGTGGTGTAGTGGTTAGTATGGTGGTGTAGTGGTTAGTATAGTGGTGTAAGGGTTAGTACGGTGGTGTAGTGGTTAGTATGGTGGTGTAGTGGTTAGTATGGTGGTGTAGTGGTTAGTAAGGTGGTGTAGTGGTTAGTACGGTGGTGTAGTGGTTAGTATGGTGGTGTAGAGGTTAGTATGGTGGTGTAGTGGTTAGTACGGTGGTGTAGTAGTTAGTACAGTGGTGTAGTGGTTAGTATGTTGGTGTAAGGGTTAGTATGGTGGTGTAGTGGTTAGTATGGTGGTGTAGTGGTTAGTAAGGTGGTGTAGTGGTTAGTACGGTGGTGTAGTGGTTAGTATGGTGGTGTAAGGGTTAGTATGGTGGTGTAGTAGTTAGTACGGTGGTGTAGTGGTTAGTATGGTGGTGTAAGGGTTAGTACGGTGGTGTAGTGGTTAGTATGGTGGTGTAGTGGTTAGTATGGTGGTGTAGTGGTTAATAAGGTGGTGTAGTGGTTAGTACGGTGGTGTAGTGGTTAGTACGGTGGTGTAGTGGTTAGTATGGTGGTGTAGTGGTTAGTAAAGGTGGTGTAGTGGTTAGTACGGTGGTGTAGTGGTTAGTATGGTGGTGTAGTGGTTAGTTATGGTGGTGTAGTGGTTAGTATGGTGGTGTAGTGGTTAGTAAGGTGGTGTAGAGGTTAGTATGGTGGTGTAGTGGTTAGTATGGTGGTGTAGTGGTTAGTATGGTGGTGTAGTGGTTAGTAAGGTGGTGTAGTGGTTAGTACGGTGGTGTAGTTATCAGTACGGTGGTGTAGTGGTCAGTACGGTGGTGTAGTGGTTAGTATGGTGGTGTAGTGGTTAGTATGGTGGTGTAGTGATTAGTACGGTGGTGTAGTGGTTAGTACGGTGGTGTAGTGGTTAGTATGGTGGTGTAGTGGTTAGTAAGGTGGTGTAGTGGTTAGTACGGTGGTGTAGTGGTTAGTATTGTGGTGTAGTGGTTAGTATGGTGGTGTAGTGGTTTGTATGGTGGTGTAGAGGTTAGTATGGTGGTGTAGTGGTTAGTATGGTGGTGTAGTGGTTAGTATGGTGGTGTAATGGTTAGTATGGTGGTGTAGTGGTTAGTACGGTGGTGTAGTGGTTAGTAAGGTGGTGTAGTGGTTAGTATTGTGGTGTAGTGGTTAGTATGGTGGTGTAGTGGTTAGTACGGTGGTGTAGTGGTTAGTACGGTGGTGTAGTGGTCAGCACTGTCACTTCACAGCAAGACGATCCGGGTGGGATTCCTGGTCCGGGTTGTTCTGTGTGGAGTGTGTATGTTCTCCCCCTGCTTGAGTGGGTTTCTCTGGGTACTCTGGTTTCCTCCAAAGTCCAAACACATGCATGTTAGGTTGATCACTCTCTCTAAACTGTAAGTGTGAGTGTGTGCAAGACTGTGTGTTGGCCATGTGATGGACTGGCGACCTGTCTATGGTGTACCTCGCCTTGGCACTATGATGCTGGGATTGGTTCCAGCACCCTCTGTGACTCCGATGGGGGATAAAGCGGAAGATGATGGATGGATGGATATTTATGTAGTAGGCCAATCCTTCATATCAAAACTCTAAAAATATATTGTCATAACTATTTACTGTAATTACTTGCTGTGGTGGAGCTTTTAAACGTCGACATCTGGTTCCATTCACCACCACTGTGAACAGTTCTGACTGTATCTAGAACAGAGCATTTCACACCAAACCTCTCTGAATGACTCTGTTTCTTTCTTGACTTTTTAATTACACAGAAATGTAAACAAATGCTCTGTTCTGATTGGCCTACCTGGTTGTGTTGTTCATTTTCTCCTCTTTCTTTGTCCAGTTGCATGAAAAATTTCTTGCATCTCATTACCATCAGAGTTTAAAATGAAGACTTAACTGTAACAGGAATTTCTAGACGGTCCCTTATGTTTTCCTTCGGAACTCGATCCCAATAGTTTTGTCTTGGTGGGAGTCTCCACTCTTCAGATGTCTGTCTATGAGCTGTTTGATGTGGAGGTGGAAGGAGGGAAGCCACATGGAGGTGTTATGCACTGAACAAATAAGCAGCGGATGGCCTGATCAAGCCTGGCTTGTCTTGTGTCGTCCAATTACGGCTTTGTGCCCTTAGCCAGCCGGCCCGGACCCCAGCTACACGTAGGCCCGTCTCTCTCGGCCTTGCCATAAGTGGGAGCCTAATTATTTACAACAACATCTTTAAACAATCTTGTTTATGGGTGTGTTTCCTCAGCGCTCGGAGGCAGTGTGGTCTTGTAATTAGGAGTTTGAGAAGCTGGGGCTGGTGGAGGTGGAGTGATTGGATTTTGTTGCGGGGGGGAGGGGGTGTGTGGAATTAGGCAGCCTGAGGGGTCTTGAAACCAGATGCAGTGTTGTGTCTGTGTTAAGGGGGAGTTGTTTTGTGTTTTGTGATGGTGGTGATGGAGGTGATAGTACCACAAGAGGGTGGAGATTTCACACGGGTGGGATTGTGTGTGCTGGGGGGGGTTAGTGTTAGTGAACCCAAAAAGTATTTGACTTTGCGTGATTTATGTGTTTCAGGGTAATCAGTTGGGGCCAACAATGTCAAAGCTTTGTTAAAAACTGGAAATAGAAACAGCCCTATGATGAGGTGTAACTTCAGCTAGCAAGCTTTGGGAACCTAGTAGCACCTAGTAGGTCCTAGTAGGATGTTAGCACTAGATACAACAATTGTAAAAATGTATGTGACAACCAGGCTACCATTTATATTCTCATTCAGTAACATATCTAGAACCTCCAGAAGGCCTAAAATGATGTTGTCCATCGCTAAAACCCCAACATCCAATATACAAGGTGGACCAGAAAGGTAGGAGTGTATATATATATATATATATATATATATATATATATATATATATATATATATATATATATATATATACACACTCTAATAGACCTACCTTGCTGGTGAGATATTAATCCACAGATTAGATCCAGTTTCTGAAGTCCCAGCCAATAGGAAAACTCGCATGGCTGTATCTTTCTACATGCCACAGAGAAAACCATCTATGCTGGGTCATTTTCTGTTAGGTATTTTAGAAAAGTAATCCTGATGTTTCCAACCGAAACAGATCAGTTGTTGCATCATTTGAAGTTATACAGAGTGTTTTGGCCTGAATGAGCATAACCAGTTTACCAGGATCAGTCCTTAAAGCTACAGTGTGATTAATAAATATAATACTGTCAATGTTTCATAAACCCACACCCATGTCGTAAGTGGATATGTGGATATATGGATATTTTGCTGAATTTTGCTGGATCTGGTAACCTGGTAAGGGGTCAACAGCAAGATGTGTGGATCAATATCTGTGAATATATATGTATATTCCATATATATGGTCCACCTTGTAGATGTAAAGTCAGAGATAGTAGCTCATCTGCTGCTGCACAGTTTGTGTTCTCTAGTTCTTCATCAGTGGACACAGGACGCCGCCCACAGGACACTGTTGTCTGTATACTTTTGGTTGGTGGACGATTCTCCGTCCAGCAGTGACACGGAGGTGTTTAAAAACTCTAGCAGCACTGCTGTGTCTGATCCACTCACACCAGCACAACATACACTAACACACCACCACCACGTCAGTGTCACTGCAGTGCTGAGAATGATCCCCCTCCCTAATAGTACCTGCTCTATGGTGGTCCTGTGGTGGTCCTGATCAGTAAAGAACAGGGTAATAAAGTATACAGAGAATCAGATGAACTACAGTCTGTACGTGTAGCTCCTGTATGGTCAGTGGAGCTGATACAGTGTACAGTGAGTGTAGATGTAAGGAGGTGGTTGTGATGTTAGTGTTGATCAGTGTATATTGTGTAAGTACAGCTTTGTGTCTTAGACCAGCAATAATCTCACATATGACATCAACAAACAGCCACTGAAGAAAGGCTAGCTGGACGCGTCAGCAGGAAGCACTGAGAGGTTTTGCAGGTCTGTGGCTCCGGAGATAGTGGGTGGTCATGTATGACCGTCTGCGGCCGTGTTTCAGGATGAGCGTCTCTCTGATCCCGGTTTTCCCAGGATTTAATTGCACCATCTCGGCAGTGACACTCAGACTGTACTATAACAAACTGAACAGGACACACACATTTACAGCTCTTCACATGGTGGCTTCGGTGGTCTTGAGAGGGGGGGCTGCTTTTAACAGGGTGTGAAACCAGCAGAGAGGAGAGAGAAGAATGGTGTTTACAGTTGGGGGTGGTGGCACAGTTGGTGGGTTACCAGACCCCATAAAATCAAAGAAACCACTGTGAACTTGTGGGAAACTCCAAATAAACACATAATAAGTGTCATAGAAGTAATTTTTAAGATTTTAGATCTTCAGATTTATAAACTCCCCCCATAAACCCCCTGATATGCAGCATGTTATTCAGTAACCGCCAGAAATTCAAGCAGTATCTATTACTGTACTATATAATATACAATACTTACTATGAATTTTCAGTATCTACTGTGAATTATTTAGTATCTACTTTGAACTATTCAGTATCTACTGTCAATTATTCAGTACCTACTGTGAATTATTTAGTATCTACTTTGAACTATTCAGTATCTACTGTCAATTATTCAGTACCTACTGTCAATTATTTAGTATATACTATGAAAATATTTAGTATCTACTGTGAACTGTTCAGTATCTACTGTAAATAATTCAGCATCTTCTATTGATTCTAAATGTCCACTATGAATTATTTAGTGTCTACTATGAATTATCTGTATCTGGTATGAATTATTTTGTATCTACTATGAAATATTCAGTATTTACTATGAAATAGTCAGTATCTAATATGAACTATTCAATATCTACTGTTGATATGAAGTGTCTACTATGAATTATACAATAACTACTGTTAATTATTCAGAACCTACTATGAAATATTCTATTATTCTATTATCTATTATCTATTATTAATGCAGTGTATGAGTGTAATGAGTGTAACAAGAGAGTGAAGTGCTAACGTTAGGGGTTAAAAGTACCTCCGTTTTCTGAATTGCAGATAAACAACCGTGTGGTGCTCATTGTGTTTGTTTTCATTGTTCATTAGAGCAGAAATAAACACACTGATAAGGACGAGCCGAGAGCTTTTGTTCCTGAAGAAAGAAAAGCTGACCCGCCCTCAGGATGAGATAAGACTCGAGCCGCTTAGAATTTGAATAATGAGTTGATGTGTATCTCGCTCGCCCCTCCCGCAGGTTAACACGTTCCAGGCGGTGGTGGCTTACGATGAGGCGAACACCTATGCCCTGTTCCTCTACCCCGACGACGGCCTGCAGTTCTACGGCACTCGCCCTAAAGAGACCTTCAACGTGGAGATTGAGCTGACCGCTCGAGTGGGCTTCACCCGGGGGGAGGTCTCATACTTCTTCTTCTCTCGCACCGAAGGGCCTTACTACAGCATCACCACCAACGAGCAGTCCGTGAAGAACCTGTACCAGTAAGCGCTGCATTTTATACTGTAATGTTACTACATACAGTATTCGTCCCCAAGACTTCCTATGGGGTTAGAGTCAGGTAGTCAGTTCATAGGTGATTACTCAAGATCCCTGAACCACTTTCCGCACTCTGAGTCCAGTGAATCTTGGCATTGTTGGCTGTGACATCGGAAATGTCAGCTGACATTTCATTACCTCAAACTGGCCAACTGAACCCCCTGCAGATCATAAAACTGCCTCCAGAGGCTTGTACAGTGGACACTATGCATTATTGGAGCTTTACTTCATGCGCTTCCCTTCTTACCCTGACTCTGGAATAGGGTCATTCTGGACTTATCAGACCACATGACCTTTTTCCATCGTCCAGTTTTTAAGCCCCCCAGCAAACCGGAGCTGATAAGTCTCACTATCAAGCGTCTACTCACCTGCTTAGTCCCCGTCCTGTTAGTTCTGGTCATGTGGGAATTAGATTACCATTTATTTAAACATTTAAACACTTATTTAAACACAGTTCTACTGTCCATTTGTAACCATTGGACCAAGTATTTAAGAAGATCACAGGTCAGGAATTTTTCCGAACACATTTCTTCTGTAAAGACCTGTGAGGTTCTCCTTCCCGGCGTTAATAATGTGCTGAACTCAATTCCAGTCATTCCAGCCTCAACTTAGTGGTTTCTTTGCTGGATGCAGGACAACAATTTGAGTTGTTTCATCAACACAGTGAGATCTTTTCCACCAGCACGGGATACGACTTGATAGTTTAAGGACTAAGAAGCTACTTACTGCTTCAGTGCTGAGAATGATCAACCTCCCACATAGGACCTGCTCTGTGGTGGTCCTGTGGGTGTCCTGATAATTGAAGAACAGGGTAACAAAGTATACAGAGAATCAGATGAACTACAGTCTGTAAGTGTAGCTGCTGTATGGTCAGTGGAGCTGATATAATGGACAGTGTGTTTAGATACAATGAGGTGGTTTTAATGTTATGAATGATTGAACTGTTTGCCTATTGGCCCTTATATTCATTTTTCCATTGTGTGTTGTCATCTCCATTTAGGCTGAGCAACATAAACGTTCCTGGAGTTTGGCTCTTCCACATCGGAAGTGCGTACTCTTTCGAAAACGTCATTCCAGCATCGCTTGCCGGTCAGTTACCCACCGCTTTGCCCAGGAGGCAAGTGATTGAGTTCCCCACCACGCCGGAGTACCCTGAGCTGGAGTACTCCGAGACGGGTGATTCTTTTGATGAAGAGCAGGAATATGTTGTGGATCCAGACTTTCAGAACCCTTCAGCTCCAGAGTTCATCGAGCCAGACCAGAATCCACCTCACCTGCAGCCTTACGGAGGAGACATCACGTTAACGTCCAACCATCAGACTCCTGATGGTGCTCCAGCAGCCTCTGGGCCTGGAGTCCACTCGCCCCCAGAACCCAGACACTTCCCTCCAGAGGAGGTGGTCCAGCCCCAGCGCCCCCTGCCTGAGCATACCCTGCTGGAGGTGTACCCCCACAACTCCAACGGCCAAGTAGTCAGTGTGGACGAAGATGTTAACTTTGACTCCGGAGGTGAGACTCATGTTCTTTGCCTTAGAGCTGTGGCCAGTAATTTCTCAATAATAATCTTATTACAGTCTTCTATTTAACAATACTGTGTTAGTGGTGATGCTGGACTGGGTGAGTGGTGGTCTCTTAGTGTGGTATCAGGTTAGTGGTGTTAGTGGTGATACTGTACTGGGTAAGTGATGGTCTCTCAGTGTAGTATCAGGTTAGTGGTGATACTGTACTAGGTGAGTGGTGGTCTCTCGGTGTGGACTCAGGTTAGAGGTGTTAGTGGTGATACTGTACTGGGTAAGTGATGGTCTCTCAGTGTGGTATCAGGTTAGTGGTGATACTGTACTGGGTGAGTGGTGGTCTCTCGGTGTGGACTCAGGTTAGAGGTGTTAGTGGTGATACTGCACTGGGTGAGTGATGGTCTCTCAGTGTGGTATCAGGTTAGTGATGTTAGTGGTGATACTGTACTGGGTAAGTGATGGTCTCAGTGTGGTATCAGGTTAGTGGTGTTAGTGGTGATACTGTACTGGGTGAGTGATGGTTTCTCAGTGTGGTATCAGGTTAGTGGTGATACTGTACTGGGTGAGTGATGGTCTCTCAGTGTGGTATCAGGTTAGGGATGTTAGTGGTGATACTGTACTGGATGAGTGATGGTCTCTTAGTGTGATATCAGGTTAGTGGTGTTAGTGGTGATACTGTACTGGGTGAGTGATGGTCTCTCAGTGGTGTATCAAGTTAGTGGTGTTAGTGGTGATACTGTACTGGTAAGTGATGTTCTCTCAGTGGTGTATCAAGTTAGGGATGTTAGTGGTGATACTGTACTGGGTGAGTAATGGTCTCTCAGTGTGCTATCAGGTTAGTGGTGTTAGTGGTGATACTGTACTGGACAAGTGAAGGTCTCTCAGTGTGGTATCAGGTTAGTGGTGATACTGTACTGGGTGAGTAATGGTCTCTCAGTGTGCTATCAGGTTAGTGGTGTTAGTGGTGATACTGTACTGGACAAGTGAAGGTCTCTCAGTGTGGTATCAGGTTAGTGGTGATACTGTACTGTGTGAGTGATGTTCTCTCAGTGGTGTATCATGTTAGTGGTGTTAGTGGTGATACTGTACTGTGTGAGTGATGTTCTCTCAGTGGTGTATCATGTTAGTGGTGTTAGTGGTGATACTGTACTGGGTGAGTGATGGTCTCTCAGTGTGGTATCAGGTTAGTGGTGTTAGTGGTGATACTGTACTGGGTGAGTGATGGTCTCTCAATGTGGTATCATGTTAGTGGTGTTAGTGGTGATACTGTACTGGGTGAGTGATGGTCTCTCAGTGTGGTATCAGGTTAGTGGTGTTAGTGGTGATACTGTACTGGGTGAGTGATGGTCTCTGAGTGTGGTATCAGGTTAGTGGTGTTAGTGGTAATACTGTACCGGGTGAGTGATGGTCTCTCAGTGTGGTATCAGGTTAGTGGTGATACTGTACTGGATGAGTGATGTTCTCTCAGTGGTGTATCATGTTAGTGGTGTTAGTGGTGATACTGTACTGGATGAGTGATGTTCTCTCAGTGATGTATCAGGTTAGTGGTGTTAGTGGTGATACTGTACTGGATGAGTGATGTTCTCTCAGTGTGGTATCAGGTTAGTGGTGTTAGTGGTGATACTGTACTGGATGAGTGATGTTCTCTCAGTGTGGTATCAGGTTAGTGGTGTTAGTGGTGATACTGTACTGGGTGAGTGATGGTCTCTCAGTGGTGTATTAGGTTAGTGGTGTTAGTGGTGATACTGTACTGGATGAGTGATGGTCTGGTATCATCTTACTGCCTCTTACTTTCTGCAGTTCTGTAGTAATAAGCTTAACTTGCATTAGTTAGCATCTTACTGGTTTGTGCTGTCATTAGTGAATAGCTAGACTTTTTCTAGCAACTAAAATGGCAGACATTCGTCTTTTACTCTTCAAATTTGTTTTGTATACGTATTATACTGAAAACATAGAGTATCAATGTTTTAGTAATGGTCATTCATCACTCATGTCTACTTACACTCCTTCCTAGTTTTTGTCTGTTTCTAATCCACCAAATTCTGAATGGTCTTACATGTAACATCTGTTCGGTCTCTCCCCCAGCAATCCTCTGTTCTTTCTTCTTTCAAAGAGCTCTCGAAGAAAAGAAAATAAACACGTTTTCTTGCACTCAAGGACAGTATAACCTGCACTTGTGTCTTTGTGGCCTTCAGCTGTTTGACTGAAGCTGCAGCGGGGCGTGTAATTGAAACAAGCGTTCATTCAGCCAGACGTCATGTTTGAGCTGTCAAAGCAGCTTTTATCTGCACCTCGCTGTGCTAAAGACCTACTGTCCTTCACACAGATGAATGTGGGCTGCAGAACCCAGCCGGGCCCCCGCTAAAAGTGCAGGGGAACAGGCGTCCAGATGTACAGTATGAGCCTCATATTTGACCTGGGGCCAGTACCTCCTCTTTAAATCAGCAGGAGGGAGCACTTAGTCCTCCCTGGATGAAAAATGTCCTGTCTGTCTGCAGCTCCAACTTTATTACTCCTGCACTCCGTCTCTGTCTTCATACATGTTCGGAGAGCATTTACAGGATTTCTGAGATCCCTTACAAAGTCTTTAGTCTTATATTACATCATCTAAATCCTAGTTCAGATTCAGACATATTCATACTGGATTACAATCTCTTCACAATTATTACTGTCAGACTGTAAACACTACACACACTGCAGAATCATACTGGATTAAAATCACTCCACAGTTATTACTGTCAGACTGTAAACACCTGAAAAACATACACTTGCAGATTCATTAAATACTGGATTAAAATCACTCCCAACAATTATTATTACTGTCAGCCTGTAAACACTACACACACTGCAGATTCATACTGGATTACAATCACTCCATAGTTATTACTGTCAGACTGTAAACACTACATACACTGCAGAATCATACTGGATTAAAATCACTCCACAGTTATTACTGTCAGACTGTAAACACTACACACACTGCAGATTCATACTGGATTAAAATCACTCCACAGTTATTACTGTCAGACTGTAAAACACCACATACACTGCAGAATCATACTGGATTAAAATCACTCCACAGTTATTACTGTCAGACTGTAAACACTACACACACTGCAGAATCATACTGGATTAAAATCACTCCACAGTTATTACTGTCAGACTGTAAACACTACATACACTGCAGATTCATACTGGATTAAAATCACTCCACAATTATTATTACTGTCAGCCTGTAAACACTACACACACTGCAGATTCATACTGGATTACAATCACTCCATAGTTATTACTGTCAGACTGTAAACACTACATACACTGCAGAATCATACTGGATTAAAATCACTCCACAGTTATTACTGTCAGACTGTAAACACTACACACACTGCAGATTCATACTGGATTAAAATCACTCCACAGTTATTACTGTCAGACTGTAAACACTACACACACTGCAGATTCATACTGGATTACAATCACTCCACAGTTATTACTGTCAGACTGTAAACACTACACACACTGCAGATTCATACTGGATTAAAATTACTCCACAATTATTATTACTGTCAGCCTGTAAACACTACACACACTGCAGATTCATACTGGATTAAAATCACTCCACAGTTATTACTGTCAGACTGTAAACACCACATACACTGCAGAATCATACTGGATTAAAATCACTCCACAGTTATTACTGTCAGACTGTAAACACTACACACACTGCAGATTCAAACTGGATTAAAATCACTCCACAGTTATTACTGTCAGACTGTAAACACTACACACACTGCAGATTCATACTGGATTACAATCACTCCACAGTTATTACTGTCAGACTGTAAACACTACACACACTGCAGATTCATACTGGATTACAATCACTCCACAGTTATTACTGTCAGACTGTAAACACTACATACACTGCAGAATCATACTGGATTACAATCACTCCACAGTTATTACTGTCAGACTGTAAACACTACACACACTGCAGATTCATACTGGATTAAAATCACTCCACAGTTATTATATCTTGCACTTGCATTTTTAAACTGCAGTTTCAATATAAAAGTGATTAATCTTGTAATCTTGTGATTAATTAATGTACTGTAAATTACATACCCTGCAGATCCATACTGGAGCAAAATCACAGATATTGTTATCTGCTAAGAAGGTTCTATACTCATTTTACTCTTTATAGCTGATGTTTGTCTCTGTCTTGTCTTTCAGTGATCCAGTACTCCCCCGAAAATAAAGAGACCTGCGAGCGTTTTCAGCAGCACTGTAATAAGAACGCTTACTGCACTGACTACCCCTCGGGCTACTGCTGCCACTGCCAGTCCGGCTTCTACGGAAACGGCCGGCACTGCCTGCCAAACGGTGAGTTTGTGGATGGGTTGCTGTAAAAGGCCCACTGTAGCTGCATCACATTCCACTGCCCTCCTCCAGCCAGTCCAGCTGTGCGAATAACTGCAGGAGTGCAGCTGAACAGATGTTGCACTGCAAGAAATCATATCTTAAATCTGGTCAGTAAAAGTAATATTTCTCTTTCTGAGATGGTTGTAGGAACATTATGAGATTATTTCATTTATTTTACTCCTTTAAGTAAGCAAGTTTCTTAAAGGTGACATGTTCTACTTCTCCACAGAGCTAGTGCTTAATGCCAAGAACTATCTAGAACATTACTTTCCTGTTAATATATTGCCTTAGTTGTTAGCATTAGCTAGTGGCAATCACCAAGAAATATCTAGAACATTACATCTCTATTAATATGTTACCTCAGCTGTTAGCCTTAGCTAGTCCTAAACACCAAGCACTATCTAGAACATTACATCTTGGTTGATATATTACCTGAGCTGTTAGTGCTAAATGGCAAGAACACAACATTTCTGTCAATATCACTCAGAACGTCACTGCGGCACCATTTAAGGTGGAACAGGAAATTTGAAAGCACCTGTTGTTTATCACATTGTTTGTAAATGTCATGATGAACAGACTAAAAGAAATGACCCAGAAATAGGTCTGGTTCCACTGACGTACATTGAAAGTAAAGTATGTTTTGTTCTGACAGCAGCGATGTATCAGTCTTAAAGGCCCAGTAAGAGGAACTGACTGTTTGATTTAAGGGGTGTGTAAAACGCGCATTATAGCTGTTCTTACAAACAGAAACCCAGATAAATAAACAGACTGAAGACTGTAAGGATGTGAGCTGTTTTAATAGCTGAGCTGAAACGTCCCTGTAAATCACTCAGCGCTTCTCAGGAAACTACATTCTTCAGGAGAAATGACATCATCGCATCATCTGAGAGGCTGTTCTCCCAGTAAAGATCCTCACAACAGACCGAGAAAACAGACTCCGACAGAAAGTGGCTGTTCTGTTCTGCTGGATCACAGACGCTCCAGCGGGAGTGAGCGTTCTGGGAAAATCCTCCTCAGCTGCGGAGTATGTGTGTGTACAGTGAGAGCTTTGTGTGCTGCGAGAGTGAGCGTGTGGGGTGAATATGGAGAGAAACAGCATCTACAACACAGTTCTGTCACCAAACACAATCCTGCTAGTCTCTCCGGCTGGAAAGCCGCCACACTCCGACAAATGGGGAGTCATGAACTCACTCTTTCCTTCAGGTGCAGTTTCAGAATGTCTCATCTCAGGGGGCTGTAAACACCCCCAGTGGAGAGGCGTGTTTTGTTGGTTTGCTAAGTGAAAATAAGCTTTTGTTTAGCAAATTTTGAAGAAGAATTTCTATTTATATTTAAGGTGAAACAAGATCATTTGAACAAGGATCTCACGAATAAGAAGCCTTCAGTCTCATGTCTAACACTTTTCAAGAACTTTTCAGAACTTTATATGTTTGTTATTGTCTTACCTCAGCTGTTTGCATTAGCTGGTGGTAAACAGCAAGAACTATCTAGAACATTACATGTCTGTTAGTATATTACCTCAGCTGTTAGTGTTAGCTAGTGCTAAACATCGAGGACTATCTGGAACATTACATATCTGTTAACATATTACCTTAGCTTTGAGCATTAGCTAGTGCTAAAGACCAAGAACATTATATAATATAATAAATAATATATATGATTATTAATAATAAACAAAGGATGAACTTTGACCAGTGGTGCCCAAACATTTAAACATGGCTGTAAATGAGTTACAGAACTAGTGAACCCTGCACTTGTGCTCACTGGTGCAAAATTAACTTCTATTACTTGTTAGCCTCGAAGCTGCAGTGCTAAATATCAAGAGCTATCTAGAAAATTACATATCTGTTAATATATTGCATCAGCTGTAAGCTAGTGCTAAACACCCAAAACTACCTCAAACATTACTTCCCTGTTAATATAACTTCCCTAGCGCTAAATGCCAAGAACTTTCTAGAACATTACATCTCTGTTAGTATATTATCTCAGCTGTTAATGTAGCTTGGAATCAATGCCTAGAATTATCTAGAACATTACATCTTTGTTAATACATTACCTCAGCTGTTAGCCATGCCTAGTGCTAAATCCCAAGAACTTTCTAGAACATTAAATTTCTGTTACTATATTACCTCAGCTTTTAGCATTAGCTAATGCTAATAGAACTTTGTAGATCATTACATCTCTGCTAATATATTATCTCAGCCTTTGGCATTAGCTAGTGCTTAAGGCCAATAATTATCTAGAACATTACATCTCTGTTAGTATATAGTTTTTTCATTTTCACATGGCTGTAAATGAGTTATAGGACTAGTGATCTCAGCACTTGTGCTCAGTGGTATACAGTTAGCCTGTGTTACTTGTTAGCTTAGTAGCCGCGGTGCTAAGGTATAAAATTAATCTGAGATGCTCGTTGGTTTGTTTTTTCAGGTGCTCCTCAACGTGTGAACGGGAAGGTCACAGGGATCGTCAGCGTGGGCCAGACCGCGGTGGACCTGGGCAATATAGACCTCCACGCCTACATCGTTGTGGGCGATGGCCGAGCTTACACTGCCATCAGTGAAGTTCCAGAGCCATTGGGGTGGGCTTTGATGCCCGTGGCCCCCATCGGAGGCCTGTTCGGCTGGCTGTTCGCCCTGAGGCTGCCCGACAGTCATAATGGCTTCAATATCACGGGTGAGGCCGCCGCCGTTTTTTTCCCCAGCCAGGTTTTATTGTGCTGTGTGTTTGTTTAACATGCGCTCCCTCCTGCTGGGACTCACTTAAGGGTCCAGACCGTTTCTCTCTCGCTAATATAAACTCGGAGGGGAACCTCACAGCTGGGCTTTCTCCAGGTTTGATATTCAAGGCCTGTTCAGCGTGCATGCTTAATCTAAGTCAGGTGGCTCGGTGTGTTTTCACTCTGCGTTAAGGCGAAGGCGAAATAAATGGCTCTGAAATCACTCGTGTTTTCATCAAGAGCCATTACAGGGGTCGTAACCCTCATCTGGACCCGATTACGCAGCATAAAAATTTGTTTGTAGTAAAACGAGAGCACGTTTTATGACTCTTAGATGTGGACAACGTGCCAAGAGGAGTCCGAAGTGCAAAAGCAACCTGTCGGGTTCAATATCAAGCCTCTCTCTCTCTCTCTCTCTCTCTCTCTCTCTCTCTCTCTCTCTCTTTCCCAGGTGCTGAGTTCACTCGCCATGCCGAGGTGACCTTTTATCCCGGAAACCAGCGGCTCAGCATCATCCAGACTTGCAGGGGGCTGGATGTCCAGAACTACTTGAACGTGGACACTCACCTGGAGGGCAGCGTTCCCTTTATACCCCCCGGTGCCACCGTACAGATGGAGCCCTTTAAGGAGACCTACCAGTACTACCCATCACGTAAGAGCTTCAGTTCAATCCCATAGGGAATCATTGTATATATTCAGGGCAAGTCCACCAAATTTTCCAAAATTTCTCAACTCTAATTAAAAGCCATTCAGAGTGGTTTGGTGTGAAAGTCTGCATTTTAGAGCAACTTACAGTCATAACTGTTCACAGTGGTGGTGAATGGAACCAGACATCCTACTATAAAAAACTCCCTCACACAAAGATGTGTTGTGAAATGGATATGCTGCCTGATGCCTGAGGCTTTGTTTTACGATAGTCCTCAGAAAACATATTGTTTTCATCTATTTATTGTGCATGCCGAGTGAATTAGTCTTCAGAAAAATGGATTTATCAACATTAAATCAAGCCAAATCATGTTTTTCATCATTCCTCGGGATAGCTTTCAAACTTTGGAACAAAGTGTCATTCTTCATTCTCCAAACACACATCACCAGCACATGACTTCATAGTCACAGCACACAGACTACGTAGAGTGCAGATACATAACAGCATGAAACGAGTGTAGAGCACACAATAAATGCAAACAAGTAAAAACTGTGTGTAAAAGTCAATAAGTGTATGTTCACCAAATATTAGAACAGATGTAAATAATCATACATTCAATACAAAGTAACATGAATATCTTGAGCTCCAGTTTGAAAAACAAAGTGTAGTTCCAGATTTCTCCTGGATGCCCCAGACATTGTATGAATGTATTCAGTTTCTACAGCAGTAATCTTGATTTAGCTTAATGAAGTACTGAGCAGTTAAAGCAGGTATTAGATGAGAACTGTAAATAATACTGGGTTGATTCCACAAGGAGAAGCTTAGAAAGTGTTAAATAAACACACTGACGTATGTAAAAGCGTATATATAAAAATATATAAATAAATGATGTCCACCCTTTCATTAAAAAGATTCTGCACCTCTGATATAGCTCATGGTATACCCCCAAAAAGTGTTCTTCAAAGGTTCTTTGGTAGAGACAACAATTGTGTATAGAACCATGACAACTCAGAGAACTCAGATGAAGGACCTTCAGATGTTTTATATGTTTGCCAGCATCATTAAGCATTATAGGATTTGTGTTGCAGACATTGAGAACCCTGATTTCCATCACCACCACTGTAAACAACATCACCACCACTGTAAACACCGTCTGAACCATATCACACCAAAACACACATATAGACTCTGAACACTGGGAGACCAGCAGAATGGTCGGCTGTGCCTCCTCGTCTGTAGCACCTCCTGTTTTATATGAACTATTTGCATAGAAGATAAAAGTACTGCGTGCTCTGTGGTGCTTATCTAACTGTAAAATGCAATAGCAGCGCCGCCAGTCCTCCTCCACTAGTGCCCAGTCCCCCCTCCCCCGCCACTGTCCAGTCCCTGGTCAGTCCACACAGGGATCACTGGGCTAGCTATAAAAAGCACGGCCCTCGCAAACTTCCTTTAAGAGGAAGCCGCGTCTGATTGTGATGAACCCCAAACACAGACTGTTTTTCGTGACGTGCCGCTCGAGGACGCTCCTTATGTCCAGATCCTGTGCTTTTCATGACCTGCTCACAGGCCAGGACCCTTCGAGGACCCTCAGAGGAAGTGCTTGTTGTGTTAGAGGCTCATAAGTTACTCGAGTGGTTTTCAGCCTTAGTGTTCGTCTCAAAGTCGTTTACAGGTCACAGAAGAATTACGGTAGCCCTGAAAGCCAAAGATGCTCTTGTTTTTGCACCGTGATATCTTTCGTTTGGGTTTAGCACTGAGATGTAATGATTAGCACTGAGGTGTAGTGATTAGCACAGTAGTGTAGTGATTAGCACTGTGGTGTAGTGATTAGCACTGAGGTGTAGTGAATAGCTCTGAGATGTAGTGATTAGCACTGAGGTGTAGTGAATAGCACGGTAATGTAGTGATTAGCACTGAGATGTAGTGATTGGCACTGAGGTGTAGTGATTAGCACAGTAGTGTAGTGATTAGCTCTGAGATGTAGTGATTAGCACTGAGGTGTAGTGATTAGCATGGTAGTGTAGTGATTAGCACTGAGATGTAGTGATTAGCACTGAGGTGTAGTGATTAGCTCAGTAGTGTAGTGATTAGCACAGTAGTGTAGTGATTAGCTCTGAGATGTAGTGATTAGCACTGAGGTGTAGTGAATAGCACGGTAGTGTAGTGATTAGCACTGAGGTTTAGTGATTAGCACAGTAGTGTAGTGATTAGCACGGTGGTGTAGTGATTAGCACTGAGATGTAGTGATTAGCACTGAGGTGTAGTGATTAGCACGGTAGTGTAGTGATTAGCACGGTAGTGTAGTGATTAGCACTGAGGGTTAGTGATTAGCACAGTAGTGTAGTGATTAGCACGGTGGTGTAGTGATTAGCACTGAGGTGTAGTGATTAGCATGGTGGTGTAGTGATTAGCACGGTGGTGTAGTGATTAGCACAGTAGTGTAGTGATTAGCACGGTGGTGTAGTGATTAGCACTGAGGTGTAGTGATTAGCACGGTGGTGTAGTGATTAGCACTGAGGTATAGTGATTAGCACTGAGGTGTAGTGGTTAGTACGGTGGTGTAGTGATTAGCTCTGAGGTGCAATGATTAGCATGGTGGTGTAGTGATTAGCACAGTAGTGTAGTGATTAGCACTGAGGTGTAGTGATTAGCACTGAGGTGTAGTGATTAGCATGGTGGTGAAGTGATTAGCACAGTAGTGTAGTGATTAGCACAGTAGTGTAGTGATTAGCATGGTGGTGTAGTGATTAGCATGGTGGTGTAGTGATTATCATGGTGGTGTAGTGATTAGCATGGTGGTGTAGTGATTAGCACGGTGGTGTAGTGATTAGCACTGAGGTGTAGTGATTAGCACTGAGGTGTAGTGATTAACACTGAGGTGTAGTGATTAGCACTGAGGTGTAGTGATTAGCATGGTGGTGTAGTGATTAGCACTGAGGTGTAGTGATTAGCACGGTAGTGTAGTGATTAGCACTGAGGTGTAGTAATTAGCACGGTAGTGTAGAGATTAGCACTGTGGTGTAGTGATTAGCAAGGTGGTGTAGTGATTAGCACAGTAGTGTAGTGATTAGCACAGTAGTGTAGTGATTAGCATGGTGGTGTAGTGATTAGCATGGTGGTGTAGTGATTAGCACTGAGGTGTAGTGATTAGCACTGAGGTGTAGTGATTAGCACAGTGGTGTAGTGATTAGCACAGTAGTGTAGTGATTAGCACAGTAGTGTAGTGTTTAGCACTGAGGTGTAGTGATTAGCACTGGGGTGTAGTGATTAGCACGGTAGTGTAGTGATTAGCACTGAGGTGTAGTGATTAGCAAGGTGGTGTAGTAATTAGCAAGGTGGTGTAGTAATTAGCACAGTAGTGTAGTGATTAGCATTGTGGTGTAGTGATTAGCATGGTGGTTTGGTGATTAGCACTGAGGTGTAGTGATTAGCAAGGTGGTGTAGTAATTAGCAAGGTGGTGTAGTAATTAGCACAGTAGTGTAGTGATTAGCATGGTGGTGTAGTGATTAGCATGGTGGTGTAGTGATTAGCACTGAGGTGTAGTGATTAGTATGGTGGTGTAGTGGTTAGCACTGAGGTGTAGTGATTAGCATGGTGGTGTAGTGGTTAGCACTGAGCTGTAAGTTTATGTTCACTAGTAAGAACACCAGATATAATTAGATCAGACGTGAATAATCCTACATACAATACAAAGTAACATGAATATCTTATTGTGAAAGAAGTAGATCATATCTTGAGCTCCAGTTTGAAGAACAAAGTGTAGTTTCAGATTTCTCCTGGACGCCCCAGACATTGTATGAATGTATTCAGTTCCTTCAGCAGTAATCTTGATTTAGTTTAATGAAGTACTGAGCAGTTAAAGCAGGTATTAGATGAGAACGGTAAATAATACTGGGTTGTTTCCACAAGGAGAAGCTTGGAAAGGGTTAAATTAACACACTTTTAGACATTTAGAGTGACTAAAACTTACACAGTACTGTATAAAAGTATAAGAATAAGAGAAACATATTGAGATAATATTATAACTGGGAACTGTGGGGTAACCTGTGTGCAGATGTGCTTAGCCAACAAGCTAACACAGCCAGATGTTTCCTGATGAACATTCCAAAAGAAATGACCATAAAAGACGTCTGGTTCCATTGACTTACATTAAAACTAAGGAAAGTTTTTTCCTTTTCCTGTAAACTTATTATATTGGATATAAAAACTGGTGACCAAGCTGGTTTTGCTGGTGACCAAGCACCACAGCACTGCACACAGATCTGTAGCAAGAAGTGTATGTAACTGCCAAGTAACTGGTACGAGAAACTGAGCTGGGCCAGTGAACATAAACAGTAAATACTCATGCATAGTTATGTGACTTGCCACAGCGCAGCGCTGCATCCTGAGCTGTATCTAGAACGTGTAGATCAGCGTGGTTGGTGACAGGTGCTGCGGTTATCCGACGAGCTAACATAGCACTTAGCAAGCCAGCCAGCATCTCTACCACAAACGGTGAAACCACAAGTGTAAAGATAATAATAGTTTACTGACTGACTGCATGTCATAAACTCTCTCCTTCGCGTGTTTATTTATAGTCAGTGGGGAATAAAGGATAAGAGGTTTGTGCTTAAACACTGCTAAGATCTGCAGCTTCCTCTGTTCTGGTGGTCTGGTGCTGCTATAAAGGGCTGTCTGGCCAGTGCAGCCAAAGCAGAGGCACCTTAGAAGAACCAGCATGGGTGAAGTACCAGCGTATGTTGAGCTCTGCTGATATGCTGGTCAACCAGCATGACCATACTGGGTAATCTGCTAAGCCAGCACCAGACACCAGCATAAACCAGCACAGATCAGTTTTAGATCAGCATTAATTCATGCATGCTGGCCTGTGCTTGGCTTATGAGCAGGGCCCTACTGATTCAGCTGGTCACCCCAGCATGGCCACGCTGGAGGACCAGCACGCCAGCATTTGCTGTCCAAAGAAAATAAGTAAAATTTTTTGTATGTCAATGGAACTAGAATTTTTTCCGAGCTTTTTTGGAGCATTTCTATTGGTCCGTTCATCCTGAAACTTTCACACATCGTGTTCATATGATATAGAAAAATGAAAAATGGAGATGTGTTTTCACTGCTGACCATCCATGCTGGAGCTAAAGTTAGTTCCAGCTTCTTAGTGTCTCCGCACAGTTAACTGTAACGAGTTCTCTCCGTCCGCAGTGATCACCTCCAGCTCAGCGCGGCAGTACACCGCGGTTTCTGCTGAGAGCGGCGCCGAGACCTTCAACTTTCAGCTCCGGCAGAACATCACCTACCGGGACTGCAGACACGGCCCCCGCGCTGGAGCCGAAACACTGCAGCTGAACGTGGAGCGCATCTTCGTCATGTACGTCAAAGAGGAACGCACCCTCAGATACGCCATCACCAACAAGATCGGCCACGCTGGAGGTAGGCGCGACTGCCCATCACTTTTGACCTCTAGGGTCGGTATAGTTCTGTACAACAGCCTGTACACAAACAATAGTATCTTAGCAACTGAAAACATCATAAATGTGGTCAGCATGTCTAATATGGCTTGTTATAAGATTGACGTAAGCGTATAAGAAGAGGATTATACAGTTTCTGTACATTTGAACTTATTTACTTTTTAGTTTATTGGCAGAATGTTTGACTTGTGTCCAGAAATACTGGAGATCATTTCTCTTATTAAAAATAATATTCTTATCATTATTATGATGGTGGTGTAGTGGTTAGTACGGTGGTGTAGTGGTTAGTACGGTGGTGTAGTGGTTAGTACGGTGGTGTAGTGGTTAGTATGGTGGTGTAGTGGTTAGTAAGGTGGTGTAGTGGTTAGTAAGGTGGTGTAGTGGTTAGTAAGGTTGTGTAGTGGTTAGTACGGTGGTGTAGTGGTTAGTATGGTGGTGTAGTGGTTAGTAAGGTGGTGTAGTGGTTAGTAAGGTGGTGTAGTGGTTAGTATGGTGGTGTAGTGGTTAGTAAGGTGGGTGTAGTGGTTAGTACGGTGGTGTAGTGGTTAGTATGGTGGTGTAGTGGTTAGTACGGTGGTGTAGTGGTTAGTACGGTGGTGTAGTGGTTAGTACGGTGGTGTAGTGGTTAGTATGGTGGTGTCGTGGTCAGCACGGTGGTGTAGTGGTTAGTATGGTGGTGTAGTGGTTAGTACGGTGGTGTAGTGGTTAGTATGGTGGTGTAGTGGTCAGCACGGTGGTGTAGTGGTCAGTATGGTGGTGTAGTGGTTAGTATGGTGGTGTAGTGGTCAGCACGGTGGTGTAGTGGTTAGTATGGTGGTGTAGTGGTTAGTATGGTGGTGTAGTGGTTAGTATGGTGGTGTAGTGGTCAGCACGGTGGTGTAGTGGTTAGTATGGTGGTGTAGTGGTTAGTATGGTGGTGTAGTGGTTAGCACGGTGGTGTAGTGGTCAGTATGGTGGTGTAGTGGTTAGTATGGTGGTGTAGTGGTCAGCACGGTGGTGTAGTGGTCAGTATGGTGGTGTAGTGGTTAGTATGGTGGTGTAGTGGTCAGCACGGTGGTGTAGTGGTTAGTATGGTGGTGTAGTGGTTAGTACGGTGGTGTAGTGGTTAGTACGGTGGTGTAGTGGTTAGTAAGGTGGTGTAGTGGTCAGCACGGTGGTGTAGTGGTTAGTATGGTGGTGTAGTGGTTAGTAAGGTGGTGTAGTGGTTAGTACGGTGGTGTAGTGGTTAGTATGGTGGTGTAGTGGTTAGTAAGGTGGTGTAGTGGTCAGTATGGTGGTGTAGTGGTCAGCACTGTCTCCTCACAGTAAGATGATCTGGGTGGGATTCCCGGTCCAGGCTGTTCTGTGTGGAGTGTGTATGTTCTCCCCGTGATTGAGTGGGTTTCCTCCGGGTACTCCGGTTTCCTCCCACAGTCCAAACACATGCATGTTAGGTTGATCACTCTCTCTAAACTGCCCGTAGGTGTGAGTGTGTGTGTGTGTGAGTGTGTGTGTGTGTGTGTGTGTGTGTGTGTGTGTGAGTGTGTGTGTGATGTGATGGACTGACGATTTGTGCATGGTGTACCCCGCCTTTGCCTGATAACTCTGGGATTGGCTCCAGCCCCCCGTGACCCCGACTAGCGGGATTAAGTGGAAGATGGATGGATTGGATTATTGTTAACATATGAATATTTTTACTGAGGCCTCCGCTGACGAGCGTGAAGATTACATCATCACCGTGGAAACGACAGCCGTGTTTAAATTATGTTGAAAAATAAAAATCAACCAAAATGGTGATACATGGTTTTGTTTGAACAGTGATGATTTGTTGTCACAGTGATGTTATGATACAGAGGAACCTTTTTGTTGGTTCTCTGAAGAAATGATGTCTAAAATAGACCTTAGTTAGGTTTCTGTACTAATTCAAGGGTTTGTCAAAGAAACCTTTACACGATTCTGGAGATGTTTAGAAGGCTCTTCTCACTCACCTTTCTGAAACTCACCTGGCTGAGCGGGCAGCTCTGTAGTCCAGGGTAATACTCAGGCCTGTCCCTCCTCTTTTAACACGCCCTCATATCAGCCCGGCTGCTTTATTAAGTCGTTGACAGAAGGAGAAGGGAGGAATTTGTCCTGTATGGTTGGAGGAGCTGGCGGGAGTTTATCTGTCTCTGTCCCACGACCGGACGTCTGGGTTCACTGCCTCAAACAGCTTCCATCAGCAGAGACGGCAGAGCTGCAGCTTCTGTACTTCACTCTGCAACTGACCACTCGTCCCATCATAGCCACGACTTTGCCTCATTACACAGTAATTATCATTCAAATCTTCATGTAGAAAAAAGTTATTACTGTAGTGTATTACAGTCTGTCAGAATGATCGTCGCCCCCTACGCTTCCTGTAGTGTATTACAGTCTGTCAGAATGACTGTCGCGCCCTACGCTTCCTGTAGTGTATTACAGTCTGTCAGAATGACCGTCGCGCCCTACGCTTCCTGTAGTGTATTACAGTCTGTCAGAATGATCGTCGCCCCCTACGCTTCCTGTAGTGTATTACAGTCTGTCTGAATGACCGTCGTCCCCTACGCTTCCTGTAGTGTATTACAGTCTGTCAGAATGACCGTCGCCCCCTACGCTTCCTGTAGTGTATTACAGTCTGTCAGAATGGACGTCGCCCCCTACGCTTCCTGTAGTGTATTACAGTCTGTCAGAATGACCGTCGCCCCCTACGCTTCCTGTAGTGTATTACAGTCTGTCAGAATGATCGTCGGCCCCTACGCTTCCTGTAGTGTATTACAGTCTGTCAGAATGACCGTCGCCCCCTACGCTTCCTGTAGTGTATTACAGTCTGTCAGAATGATCGTCGGCCCCTACGCTTCCTGTAGTGTATTACAGTCTGTCAGAATGACTGTCGCGCCCTACGCTTCCTGTAGTGTATTACAGTCTGTCAGAATGGACGTCACCCCCTACGCTTCCTGCAGTGTATTACAGTCTGTCAGAATGGACGTCACCCCCTACGCTTCCTGCAGTGTATTACAGTCGCCCCCTACGCTTCCTGCAGTGTATTACAGTCTGTCAGAATGGACGTCACCCCCTACGCTTCCTGCAGTGTATTACAGTCGCCCCCTACGCTTCCTGTAGTGTATTACAGTCTCTCAGAATGGACGTCACCCCCTACGCTTCCTGCAGTGTATTACAGTCGCCCCCTACGCTTCCTGCAGTGTATTACAGTCGCCCCCTACGCTTCCTGCAGTGTATTACAGTCGCCCCCTACGCTTCCTGTATATATATATAAACTACATCATAGAAACAATAGAAGTTGTATATGTTATGTATGCAGGCCATGTGTCTGTAATAAATCTGTTGACTCAGTTGAATCTGTCCTGGTTGACTCGCTGTGTAACTCCTGTGTCCTTGTAAGGCTACATTGTTTCTTGGAGTGGGTTTATTGCTTCACAGGGAGATAAAGTCACACAGAGAAGTTATATATATCACTGGAATGCGCTGATACTCTGTTTTTAAGCTGGGGAGTCTTAGTGTCTCTGTTGGTTTATTGAAGAATAAAGCTCACAGTGTGACTGTGGGGGAGAGTGTTATGCAGATTGGAGGTGGATGTACATTTTGTCTGTTAAAGCTGAACAGGTTTGGGGAAATGGACCAGTATAGACTATTTTTTTATAAATTTGGGTCCAGATCTGGTTCATAGCCACAATGACGAGCCTAGGCTTAGGCGCTAATAATAGCATCCTAGTGGTTTGGTTACCGCTGATTGGTCTAATTGCCCCGCAGGCAGTTCTGAAGCTCCATGTTGTTGGGTTAAAAAACGTGTTAATTATTAGCGATGGTGCACCGCTGTGTTAATAACAGTGTTATTATCAGATGTGTATTCTCCTTTCTTATTTATTTTTGCTGTATTTTTAGTAACTTATCCCACAGTTTTCAGGTTTTTACAGTTCTTCCCACAGTTTTTCCAAGTTTCCAGCTCCGGAATGTTGTGTCGGATTGGGAATGTTGTGCTTGGGTACAGTTTTTTTTTAACTGACATATGTTTTTTATTATAAGTTTTGTTAAATTTTTAATGATAATTAATAAGGAGCAAAACATCTAGTTATTATCTAGTAAGCCCCTAGCAACCACCTAGAATAACAAAGCAATTACATAGCAACACCCTGACGACCACCTGAAATACCATAGCAACCACCTAGCAACACCCTGGCAACCACCTGAGATACCATAGTAACCACCTGGTAACATCATATCAACCACCTAGGAAATCATTGCAACTGCATAGCAACACCCAAACAAACATTGGGATACCATAGCAGCTGCCTAGCAACCACCTTAAATAACATAGCACCCGCATAGCAACACCCTAGCAACCACCTGAAAAAATCATTGTAACCTCCCCCAAAAAAACAGCAACCTTGGACACCATAACAAATGCTTTGCAACATCTTAGCATGCACTTGACATACTATAGCAACATCTCTAGCAACCACCTGGGATACTATAGCACCCACCCCATAGCCACACTTTAGCAACCACCTGGAATATCACAGCAACCCCATAGCAACACCCTAGCAACCACCTGGGGTATCACAGCAACCACATAGCAACATAGCTATCAGCTAGCTTGAGCTGCACGAATCTCATGATAAATCTTTTTGCTGTCTTTTTGTTTATACTTGCCACACAACATTCTTTTAGTGGTTTATTATTGTTGGTGTGTTTGCTTAAAAACATACTTTCTTTTAGCCAGTTTATCCACATATACTATATTAAATACATTCTTTGTTCTTTAATGACTCAAACTGGCATTCAAACCCTCATTAACCTCATTAAACTGTTTAAGTAACGAGTCAGTAAAGTGCAGGTAAAATCAGGGCTGACTGGCTGTTTATCATAGTGAGTCACTGTGCTGCATTACTGTGGCTCAAATTGCCAAGTTTCAGCTACGAGTGAGATTTAATTCCTGTACAGTGACGGGACACATTCACACCCGCCGAGAGGCGGATTATAACAGTTATTGTATGTAACGGGTCGGATCAGAATGGAAAGGCAGATGTTGATGTTACGTTGATGGCCAAGTAGATTTTCTCCTCACATTCTTCAGGCAGCGTGATCAGGCCTTTTCCGGGTCGTGCTGGATCATGCTACGGAGAGCAGGGGGGGTGGGGGTGCAGATTGAGGGGGGTGTAAAGCAGTCCGCTGGAGAGATAGAGGCGCTCCAGCTGCTGGGAGGATCTTGTACGTGAGTGCCGGAGATGTCAGTGTGTTGTTATTACTCTGCCAGCCCAGAAACTCTATCCCTCAGTGACAGATTTACAGGCCGGAGGGATGTTTGTGAAGTGATGTCATGGGAATGGAGAGATACCCGGGATCCTGGAGCCCTGGGGGCATCATCTTCATCCTCAGTCTCAGCTTCAGCCTCAGCTGGAAAGCACAGCTGGCTCAGTCTGTCTAAACCAGGCGAGGCTGACGCTCATTAATTAGAGCGGTCGGAGTGAGTCAGCGAGGAGTGTCGCGCTGGTGGAAACTCTGAGAGGTTCACCGCTGCCTCGCGGTCGGGGAGAGAAACTTCCTGAAATCTCCAGAAAGGTGACATTAAAACATTGTAATGGTCAGGACCCTCACAGGACCACCACAGAGCAGATACTATTTGTGTGGTGGGTCATTCTTAGCACTGCAGTGACACTGACGTGGTGGTGGTGTGTTAGTGTGTATTGTGCTGGTTGGAGTGGATCAGACACAGAAGTGCTGCTGGAGTGTTTAACCGCGTCAGTGCCATTGCTGGACAGACAACAGCGTCCTGTGGGCGGCGAACTAGAGAACACAAACTGTGCAGCAGCAGATGAGCTACTGTCTCTGACTTTACATCTACAAGGTGGACCAGCAAGTAGTAGGAGTGTCTAATAGAGTGGACAGTGAGTGGACAGTGTTTAACCACTCCAGCAGCACTGCTGCATCTGATCCACTCACACCAGCACAACACACACTACTAACACACCACCACCATGTCAGTGAGCTGATAAGATGGACATCAGGCCAGACTCCCATCACTAAGACTAAAACCGGAGAATCAAATCAGGATCACAGGTTAACTCACAGCTTAAACGGCCACTTCCACCATCAGGACTGTAATTAAGAAGCTTGAGCAGCTGGAAATGTTAAGAATCCACCAGGAGGAGGACCTGCATCCAGACTGACCCCACGCACAGTGAGGAGGACGCTTCATGCAGCAAAGGAGCATTTAAGGATCACAGCTGGAGAATTGCAGACCTCAGTTAGGTCTTGGGATCAGAACCTCTTCCAAACTACAATGCGATGCCACCCACACAACCACAAGTTGTTTAGAAGGGGTTCCCAGAAGACAGGCTTTGCTGTCAAGAACCGGCAACCTCGGGCCCCTAAAGACTCCCAGACGCTGCTGAAACTTTGAGTGGGATCATGTTCTCCGGTCGGATGAGACCAAAATGAAGCAGGCGTGGACACAAAGCACCTCCTCCCCGCTGTGAAGTGTGGTGGTGGATCTGTGATGTGGGGCTGTCTTACTTCCAACAGCACTGGACAGTTTATTTGGGTACATGGAATGACAGACTCCATCAAGTGTTGGCAGGAATAAAATCAGACCCTGGCTCCCTCAGCCTGGAAGCTTAAACTGGGCCGTGGTTGGATCTACTAGGAGGACACTGATACAAAGCAGACGTCAAAATCAACACAAAGATAGTTCACTGGCCGCAGAATCAAGACTTTGCTGTGGGCATTCTGGTCCTCTGGGTTGAACTTCATAGACAAACTGGAGGATGAGCTGAAGAGCAGGGTCAACAAGCATGGACCTCAGAATACGAGGCATCTGGAGATGTTCTGTTTGCTTGCCAGTGTCACTAAGCATTATAGGAGAAGACTAAGAGGTGAAAGAAGGAGCACAAAGTATATAATAATGACGCTGGCAAGCTGAGTTCTTTGAGTTGTCATGGTTCTATACACAACTGTTGTCTTTAAGAATCTTTGAACACCCCTTTGGGGGGTATACCAAGAACTTCTTTAATGAAAGGGTGGAAGAAGCCATATATATATATTTAGACACTTGAAATCATTTTTATATATAAATAGATATTATTTCCAGACAGGAAGCTTTCATTTACTGAGTAAAACACTTTATTATTAAATATTAAACAGTATTAATAGAGTACGTAGTGCTTTTACATACATCAGGGTGTTTATTTAACCCTTTCCAAGCTTCTCCTTCTCCCCTATTTGTCCATCCATCCATCATCTTCTGCTTTATCCCACTAGTCGGGGTCATGGGGGGCTGGAGCCAATCCCAGCGCCATGGGTAGAACATGGACAAGTAGCTAGTCCATTGCATGGCCAACACACACTCACACACACACACACTCACACCTACGGGCAGTTTAGAGTGAGTGATCAAACTTACATGCCTGTGTTTGGACTGTGGGAGGAAACCGGAGAACCCGGAGGAAACCCACTCAAGCACGGAGAGAACATACACACTCCACACAGAACAACCTGGACCGGGAATCCCACCCAGATCATCTTACTGTGAGGAGACAGTGCTGACCACTACACCACCATACTAACCACTACACCACCATACTGACCACTACACCACCATACTAACCACTACACCACCATACTAACCACTACACCACCATACTAACCACTACACCACCGTACTAACCACTACACCACCATACTAACCTCTACACCACCATACTAACCACTACACCACCATACAAACCACTACACCACCGTACTAACCACTACACCACCATACTAACCTCTACACCACCATACAAACCACTACACCACCATACTAACCACTACACCACCGTACTAACCACTACACCACCATACTAACCACTACACCACCATACTAACCACTACACCACCATACAAACCACTACACCACCATACTAACCACTACACCACCGTACTAACCACTATACCACCGTACTAACCACTACACCACCATACAAACCACTACACCACCATACAAACCACTACACCACCTTACTAACCACTACACCACCGTACTAACCACTACACCACCATACAAACCACTACACCACCGTACTAACCACTACACCACCTTACTAACCACTACACCACCATACAAACCACTACACCACCATGCTAACCACTACACCACTGTGCTGACTACTACACCTCCTTGCTATATATATATATATATATATATATATATATATATATATATATATATATATATATATATATATATATGTTCAGTCGGCTCTCTGATACTGTAATGTATTCATGGTGTCATGTTGAAGGTTTTGTAAATGTGCTGTTGTGGTTTTACTGGTGTACTTTGTTGAGTCTAACTTGTCTAGAAGTCTCAAAGCAAACCTAAACATTTTGAAACACTTCAAATCTTGAGATGTTATGTTTTCTCCACATCACCCACCCTTAGTTTCAGGATCTGGGTTCCTGAAAGAGTTCTGATGGTGGATAAGGGTCTGCTGGTCTTTAGTTGCTGCAGACCACATACTAATCATCTGACCATTTGACCATGATGATCTGTTAGTTTCCTGGTCTTTCAGCCCTCAGTGGACCTGCTGTTGACTTGGGGGCTTGTCTGAGTGGCTTATATTCATTTAAGTGTAGGAGAAGTTCAGACATTAGGGAGATGTTAAAGATAAAGACGTTCTTCAGTAGAACTTGTAGTATATTCTTCAGTTCTAGACCAGAAGGCAAAAAAAGAGTACCAACAGCTAAAGACCTAGAGGTTTCATTTGGACCTTTTATATTACATTTAAAAGGTGAAGAACTCACGTTTCTCTGTTTCTTGAACGAACCACCAATTGAAGTTTAAATGCATAGGGTTCTGCATAGTACCAGAATATTTCTTAGATCTGTAACAACAGTAAAACAGGAGGTTCTTTAATAAATAAACTATGCAAAAGAACATACACAAGGTTCTTCAAGGTTCTTTGAGTTGTCATGGTTCTTTGCACAACGTCTTGTCATTACCCAAGAACCATGGAGGAACACTTTTTGGGGGTAATACCTGAGCATGTTATGAGAAATAGGTGAAGCACTTTTTGGTGCTATATAGAACCCTTTTAGGAGGTTCTTTTAAGAACATACCATGCAAAACATTTTTCTATGTTTAAATGGACCCTTGAGTTGTCATGGATCTGTATATAACTGTTGTCTTTCCAAAAGAACCTTTAAAGAACACTTTTTAAGCATTCGGAGAAATAGGTGAAAGCATTTTGGTGCTATTTTAGTAGGTTCTTTAAGGAACAAACCATACAAAAGAACAGTTTGTACATACACACAGTTCTTTGATTGGTCATGATTCTTTATGTGACTGTTGTCTTTACCAAAGAACCTTTAAAGAACACTTGAGGTTACAAAATGAGCAACATCTGAGCACATTGTGAGAATATAACTCTTGCCTTGGCCAAGGAATCTTTTGAAGAACACGTCCTTGAGATCTCTGAGCACATTCTGAGCGGAAAATGAAACCCTTTTTGCTGATATGTGGAACCAGTTTTTTTGGAGCACACTAGGAAAAATAAGTGAAAGGATTTTTGGTGCTATGTAGAACCATTTTAGGATGTTCTTTAAGGAACAAACCTTACAAACCATGGATTTCTTCTTGTTTCTTTTACTTCTCATGGTTCTCTATATACTTGCTGGCTTTACCAAAGAACCTTTAAGGAACATTTCCTTGAGATTGCCACATGAGCAATATTTGAGCAGATGTGAAATAGGTGAAACCTATTTTAGTGATATGTGGAACCCATTTAGGAGGTTCTTTAAGGAACAAACCATACAAAAAACCATTTATACATACAAGTTATTTGAGTTGTCAAGGGTTCTCTTTAGCAAAGAACCTTTGAAGAACACTTTTTTGGAGCATATTATGAAAAATAGGTGAGGCTAGCTGGTGATTCCTCAGGAGATTCAGCCGAGGCTCTAAACGATTGTTAAATTCACTCCGGGAGATACTGAAGAACGTTCAGCAGATCTTCAGAAGGAGCTAATCTTGAAGTTTGCTCTCATCTGAGAAGACTTTGCCCTCAACGAGTTCAGTCCTGGACCCCAGCTTATCACCTCCCAGAGCAGCACGTGTGAAAAGGGTCTTCCCACCTGGTGCATTTACCTCGCCCACCCCCTCCTCAAAGCCCTGTCCCACCCGCTGTTCTGTCGCATCCCTTTAATTAACGCGGAGTTAAAAAGAGCCGGGACCACCCCCTCCTCATTTGGAACCACTTGTCCTCTGGTTTTTTGTTTCCTCTCTCTCCGTCTCTCACCACTTTTTTCCTTCCCCCGTGGAGTCGCTTTGAAAAGGGGACTGTCTCTGTCTCTCACTTCAAACAAAAGTCTTCCTGTCTGCCTTTGATAATTGGCCAAATTGGTCCCTGGCCTGGGGTGAGGAAATCAAGCTGGTTTTAATGTGTGGAGTGGAGGCGTTCTCGCTGGGAAACAGAGGAGAGCTGCATCTTCAGCCTCCTCATGAGAGCGCGGGAGCGTCCAGCCGTCTTTGGGAAATCAGCGTTCTGGGAACGTCCTACATTCAGTGGCCACAGCACATACTTGTCAGCATTCTGGTTTGGGGAATGTTTTGGTGACATTCTCTGGACCCACTCATCCATGTGGGTGGAAATCTGAATCCATCCTTGCAGATCACTTACACCGTACATGCTGATCATCTTCTCTGGGGTGGATGGGATCTTCCAGCAAGACAATGCGACACGTCACACAACTAGAAATGTCCCACATTGGTTGGAAGAGCTGACCAAGACTTCCAAGTACTCCCCTGGACCCCCAGTTCTCCAGATTTGAACCCAACTGAGCATCTGTGGGACCATCTGGATGGTGGTTTTGGCTCTACGGATCCTCCTCCACGCTCCCTCCAGCAGCTGTGGGATGCACTGCAGTCAGCATGAATTTAGATACCTGTGAGAACCTACCAGGACCTTACTGAGTCTCCCAGTCCGTCTAGCTGCTGTCTGTGCAGCACACGGTGGTCACTCTGGATATTGGTCATAATAATGTGACTTGACTGTGTAGATACTTTTACATACAGTGTGTTTATTTAACCCTTTCCAAGCTTCTCCTCGTGGAAACAACCCAGTATTATTTACAGTTCTCATCTAATACCTGCTTTAACTGCTCAGTACTTCATTAAGCTAAATCAAGATTACTGCTGAAGGAACTGAAAACATTCATACAATGTCTGGGGCGTCCAGGAGAAATCTGGAACTACACTGTTCTTCAAACTGGAGCTCAAGATATGATCTACTTCTTTCACAATAAGATATTCATGTTACTTTATATTGCATGTATGATTATTTACATCTGATCTAATTATATCTGGTGTTCTTACTAGTGAAAATACACTTACTGATCCGATAAAAACTATCAGATTAAGGGCTTCAGACCTTTACACAGCAGTGTAGTTTGGTAGGACATTGGACTGAATTTCAGGAGAAAATACAAGTTTGGCTGGAGATCGGACTGAGTTGCAGGAGAGAATACAAGTTTAATAGGAGATCAAACTGAATTGCAGAAGAAAATAAAAGTTTGGCAGGAAATTATAGTGAATTGCAGGAGAAAATATATGTTAGTGGGAGATGGGACTAAAATTTGAGAAAATAGGAGTTTGGTGGGAGATCGGACTCAATTGTGGGAGGAAATAGAGGTATGGTGGGAGATCAGACTGAGAAAATAGAAGTTTAGTGGGAGATCGGACTGAATTGTGGGAGGAAATAGAGGTTTGGTGGCGAGTTGTGTGAGAGTTGGCTGCCCTGCCTTAATTGCAGCGTCTCTTATTATAAACTGTCAGTTTGTTGTGTATATGTGACATCACAACCATCAGAACGAAGTGGTAGTTTGATGCATGCTGGGAAAAACTGGACGTTCAGGTCCTCTTGTCTAAAAACAGTCCTGACAAAATCTTTAAATCTTAAATCTTGTCAGTCAGAATATTCACAGTCAGATGTTTTCACAGAGCTCTAGTTTGCACTCGCTGTGTCAGTGTAACGTTAGCAGGCGTGTTTGGGGGTCTTAAGGTTTATAGGTGTTTTAACATTGTTGTGTTTTCCGGGTCAAGTATTTTGACCCCTGGGGTCAAGTTGAGATGAGGCACTTCACGTCTGTCTGAGTGAGAAACACTTCACACCTCGCCGTCTGTTAACACCACAATACACATACACACACACACACACACACACACACACATATACACACACATACACACACACACACACACAACCCTGAAATCTCACACTTCTCACACTGCATAGTGTAATGTGTGTGTTTACTGTATGTTGTGTTACCTGGTGCGGAGCTGGACAGACCTGAGTGTGTCTGGTGCTGAGTGCGGCTGGAGTGCTGAGTGAGCTGCAGTGACTGTGTGTGAAACTGGCAGGAAAGTCTATATTTAACTCTGATTCTGTTTGAGAGCAGTTTCCGGCCGTTCTGCTCCAGATCCTGAACCTGACTGCTGTTTCCTTTGTTTTGATGAGTTTGTGTTTAACCTCTCTCTCTCTCTCTCTCTCTCTCTCTCTCTGTCTCTCTCTCTGTCTCTCTCTCTCGCTCTCTCTCTCTCTCTCTCTCTCTCTCTTGCTCTCTCTCTCGCTCTCTCGCTGTAGCCGGTCTGCAGGACCCTGAGCAGGTGAACCCGTGTTACTCGGGGAATCATGATTGTGACACCACAGCTCAGTGTTTACCTGGAGAGGGAAACACCTTCACCTGTCAGTGCGCTACAGGATACACCGGAGACGGACGCAGCTGCTACGGTAACATCTATCTCTCTATCTATCTATCTCTCTATCTATCTATCTGTCTGTCTGTCTGTCTGTCTGTCTGTCTGTCTGTCTGTCTGTCTCTGTCTGTCTGTCTGTCCGTCTGTCCGTCTGTCCGTCTGTCTGTCTGTCTGTCTGTCTGTCTGTCTGTCTGTCCGTCTGTCTGTCTGTCTGTCTGTCTGTCTGTCTGTCTGTCTGTCTGTCTGTCCGTCTGTCTGTCTGTCTGTGACTGACGGTCTGGGAGGTGAAAAAGCTCCTGATGTCTCCGGTTTGGTGGTTTGGTAGCTCACTGACCAGCTCTCGCTTCTCCGAGTCTGATTAAACAGTGTGTGGAAGGCACAATCACAATTATCTCATCCAAATATTTATAAAGCTACCATCCATGTGCTAACCTGCAAACCTTCACCCTTGCTCTCTGTTGAACTGTCGGTCCCCCTGTCTGTCCACCTGTCTGTCTGTTTACCTGCATACCTTTTAAACAATGCTGTTAGTTTTCCATCTGTCTCGCTGTCTGTGTGTATGTATGTATCTATAACTGTAGGTGTATCTGTGATGCAACACTACACAAAGAGAGGAATGCCCACTAGTGTGTGTATGTAAGAGAGAGAGAGGGAGAGAAAGAGAGAGAGAGAGAGAGAGAGAGAGAGGGAGAACAGCTGGTTCCTCCTAGAGTGTAATTTCATCACCTGCTATATCTCCAGCTCTGTAGCGAGTGAAAAAAAAGAGAGTAGGAGGGGGTCTAGGACCCCCCTGTTATTACAGTGATCAAAACCAGCTCTCTTCAGAGCCCTTCCCACACACTCCCATACACCCCCCACCCCCCACTCCGCCCTTAGTCAGCACAGTGGTCTAAACTGCAGGCCCTGTTTCCTCTTAGAGCTCCATACAGACAGACTGTCCACTAAGTAATGGCTCCTTATCTATCTATCTATCTATCTATCTATCTATCTCATAAAATAAGACTTAAAACCGGATCAGATCTCTCTGAGAACTAAGTGGGTGTGGCTATTGAGCAGCTTTATGAGCAGCTTGATTGACAGCTCTCTGTCCAACACTCTTAACTGTGTCTGCACCCGCATGCAGAATTAACATTACTATGCAGTTTTTATGGGGCGACAACTGGAACAAAACGAGAGAGACAGACGAACAGATGAACAGAGACATACAATCCACACCATCAATGTTTGGTTACAGCCTTTTTGTTCAAATACAGCTTTTAAATGGAAATAAATATCCTTACAGTCAAGTCTGGGCAAAAACTCTCTCTCTCTCTCTCTCTCTCTCTCTCTCTCTCTCTCTCTCTCTCTCTCTCTCTCTCTCTCTCTCTCTATCTCTCTCTCTCTCTCTCTCTCTCTCTCTCTCTCTCTCTCTCTCTCTCTCTCTCTCTCTATCTCTCTCTCTCTCTCTCTCTCTCTCTCTCTCAGATGTGGACGAGTGTGCAGAGGGTTTGAGCTCGTGTGGATCTCACACTGACTGTGTGAACCTGCCGGGAAGTTACAACTGCCAGTGTCAGAGTGGATATGAGATTGGATATGACGGACACACCTGTATAGGTAACATCACCTGCCCAAAGTTCTTCTCCAGCACATTCAGAAACGTAGTCCCGAATGCAAATCCAAACAGCAAAATATACACTACACAAACATACACTGTACACTGCATTGTAACCTACAATACACTCTAGTGTACTATATAGTACAGTGAAGTGCATGTTGTGTGTAGTGTTGTGTAGTGTAGAATATAGTGTAATGTGGGTTAGGGTGTAGTGAAGGCTGTAGTATGGGATAGGGGCGTATTGTACTGTACTTGTACTGCAGTATAGGTTAGGGTGCAGTGTAGTGTAGAATGAAGTAGTGTATAGTGTAGTGTAGTGTATAGTATAGT
>CM038712.1:20920879-20925879 GCA_021613375.1 Megaleporinus macrocephalus
TAGGTTGAATGTATAACTCTAAATGTAGGTATTGTGGTATAAACTGAGTTACAGTTTCTCATTAGGTTGAATGTATAACTCTAAATGTAGGTATTATGATATAAACTGAGTTACAGTTTCTCATTAGGTTGAATGTATAACTCTAAATGTAGGTATTATGATATAAACTGAGTTACAGTTTCTCATTAGGTTGAATGTATAACTCTAAATTTTTTATTAGGTCAGATGTTATTTTTGTATCTGCATGTTGTGTATTATGACCTCAGTCATATGATCTCTCTCTCTTTCCCTCTCCCTCTATGTCTCTCTCTCTCTCTTTCTCTCTCTCTCTCAGTTCATCACGAGCGTCCTAAGACTCAGTGTGAGCAGCACAGAGACAGCCTGCAGAGCGGATCAGGTGGTCATCCTTTGGTCGGAGCCTACGTCCCTCAGTGTGATGAAACGGGTCAGTACCAGTCCCTTCAGTGCCATGGCTCCACTGGACACTGCTGGTGTGTAGACATCAATGGGCAGGAGAGAGCGGGCACCAGAACCCCACCTGGCAGCCCCACCACCAACTGTGATGCTCCAGGTAAACCCATCCTGGATTTCTTCCCTTGTCTATAAAGAGATAAAGGAGAATTTTGAACGTATAACTCAAAATGTAGGTATTGTGATATAAACTGAGTTACAGTTTCTCATTAGGTTAAATGTATAACTCTAAATGTAGGTATTATGATATACACTGAGTTACAGTTTCTCATTAGGTTGAATGTATAACTCTAAATGTAGATATTGTGATATAAACTGAGTTACAGTTTCTCATTAGGTTGAATGTATAACTCTAAATGTAGGTATTATGATATACACTGAGTTCAGGTTGAAATAGATTATGAATCTAGTAACATCACTTTTCTGTTCTCTTTCACCTCCACCCCCCCCTCCCCCCTCTGTCTCTCTCAGTTCATCACGAGCGTCCTAAGACTCAGTGTGAGCAGCACCGAGACAGCCTGCAGAGCGGATCAGGTGGACGTCCCCTGATCGGAGCCTACGTCCCTCAGTGTGATGAAACGGGTCAGTACCGGTCGCTCCAGTGCCACGGCTCCACTGGACACTGCTGGTGTGTGGACAGCACTGGGCAGGAGAGAGCGGGCACCCGAACCCCACCCGGTAGCCCCACCACTAACTGTGACGCTCCAGGTAAACACACCCTGGATTTCTTCCCACTGTCTATAAAGAGATAAAGGAGATTTTTGAATGTATAACTTTAAATGTAGGTATTGTGATATAAACTGAGTTACAGTTTCTCATTAGGTTGAATGTATAACTCTAAATGTAGGTATTATGATATAAGCTGAGATACAGTTATTTATTAGGTTGAGGGTATAACTGTAAATGTAGGTATTGTGATATAAACTGAGATGGTTAATTATTAGGTTGAGGGTATAACTGTAAATGTAGGTATTGTGATATAAACTGAGATGGTTATTTATTAGGTTGAGGGTATAACTGTAAATGTAGGTATTGTGATATAAACTGAGATGGTTATTTATTAGGTTGAGGGTATAACTGTAAATGTAGGTATTGTGATATAAACTGAGATGTTTATTTATTAGGTTGAGGGTATAACTGTAAATGTAGGTATTGTGATATAAACTGAGATGTTTATTTATTAGGTTGAGGGTATAACTGTAAATGTAGGTATTGTGATATAAACTGAGATAGTTATTTATTAGGTTGAGGGTATAACTGTAAATGTAGGTATTGTGATATAAACTGAGATGTTTATTTATTAGGTTGAGGGTATAACTGTAAATGTAGGTATTGTGATATAAACTGAGATGTTTATTTATTAGGTTGAGGGTATAACTGTAAATGTAGGTATTGTGATATAAACTGAGATAGTTATTTATTAGGTTGAGGGTATAACTGTAAATGTAGGTATTGTGATATAAACTGAGATAGTTATTTATTAGGTTGAGGGTATAACTGTAAATGTAGGTATTGTGATATAAACTGAGATGGTTATTTATTAGGTTGAGGGTATAACTGTAAATGTAGGTATTGTGATATAAACTGAGATAGTTATTTATTAGGTTGAGGGTATAACTGTAAATGTAGGTATTGTGATATAAACTGAGATGGTTATTTATTAGGTTGAGGGTATAACTGTAAATGTAGGTATTGTGATATAAACTGAGATAGTTATTTATTAGGTTGAGGGTATAACTGTAAATGTAGGTATTGTGATATAAACTGAGATAGTTAATTATTAGGTTGAGGGTATAACTGTAAATGTAGGTATTGTGATATAAACTGAGATAGTTATTTATTAGGTTGAGGGTATAACTGTAAATGTAGGTATTGTGATATAAACTGAGATAGTTATTTATTAGGTTGAGGGTATAACTCTAAATATTATGGTATAAACAAAAGCAACTGTTTTCACTGGTTGGCAGACTGACTAATGCAGAATAGAGTTTCCACAGTAAACATACATTTCTACAAAGTGACCCACATAGATAAGGGGACGTGGTCATGCCACACCCTCACCAGTAGAACACTGGGAAATCAACCTTCATAGGTTCTCAAACACACACAAAAGTACTGTAAAGTATTCATTTCTGTCCTAGATTCTAGATATTTGGAGAACCAAGACGCTCGACTGCGTAACTGGTCGTCTTTACACATGGATTTATGTAATGTATCTGTACTTTTTCCAAACCCGTTTTAATTTCAGTTAAGCTAGTCCTGAGCTTTAGATTTAGCACTACTAAGTCTAATTAGATGCTCCTCTTCTCTGAGTGATTGTTTTAATGCGCAGCAGATTATTACCAGGCCTGCTCGGCCCGAGCTGGAGAAGATTATATGGTAGCTCGGTTCTCACCAGCTTCAGAAATGCCTTTCTGCCTTAGCCTGCCAGAGTCAGGACCGCAGCCAAGACAGAGTGGAACACATTATTGAACCTCTGGACGGACGACAAATGGGTTATGAAACGGAGGAACGACTGAATGGAGGAGGGACTTTTCTTACACCTGCACACAGATTCCGTCAAGCTCTGTGTATGTAGAGCTGGTGCGAAAGAGAGAGAGAGAGAGAGAGAGAGAGAGAGAGAGAGAGAATGGGAGAATATTTCCTCAGTCCTCTCACGAGGATTAGAAGAAAGATGGATGGAGGTTACTCCAGTTTCCTCCCACAGTCCAACCACATGCATGTTAGGTTGATCTCTCACTCTAAATTGCTCATAGGTGTGAGTGTGTTGAGTGTTTGTTGGCCATGCGATGGACTGGCGACCTGTCCATGCTGTACCCCGCCCTCGCGCGTTGACTCCCTGTGACACCCTGAAATATATTTGAATATGTGCACATATGTATATGAATGAATATAGACACAGTGGAGTCATATTATTGTGACCACCAGCTAATATCCAGAGTGACCGTCGTGTGCAGCACGGACAGCAGCTAGTCAGACTGGGAGACTCTCAATAAGGTCCTGGTAGGTGGTCTCAGGTATCTGGAGCCATGTTGACTGCAGTGCCCCCACAGCTGCTGGCGGGAGTGTGGAGGAAAGGATCCCATCCGCCCCAGAGATGATCAGCATATATGGTGTATGTGATCTGCAAAGATCAGTTGAGAGTGTCTTCCATATGGATGAGGGGGATGTCACGAAACCATTTCCCTGACCGTGATATGCTGATACCTACACGCTGCCGCCGCCCAAAGGAGGACGTGGTTATAATAGTGTGACTGGACTGTGTATCTGAATGGAAGTATATATGGAATATGATATTTGTCTGTGTTGAGATTTGAGCTGGTCTGTTTAAGAAACTGTTTGGGATAACAAAATAAATGACAGTTTAAGCTGACACAGGATCAGTCTAATAATGTTAATGTGTTCTTCACCCTGCAGTGGTGCCACCACTGGCCCCACAGCGAACAGAGACAGTGTGTGAGCGCTGGAGAGCGAGTCTGGTGGAGCATTACGGGGGTCAGCCGGGTCCTCAGCAGTATCTGCCCCAGTGCGACTCGGCTGGAGAGTTTAACCCGGTGCAGTGTTACGGAGACAGCAGCTACTGCTGGTGTGTGGACAAGGACGGCCGAGAAGTGCCCGGAACTCGCTCGCACGACGCCATCAAGCCTGCCTGTGAGTCGAGCTCATTCACATAAAAATATCCTCGCTGTTCAAAGGAAAACAGGTATCTCCATGACAGTACCTTTACAGGAGAGGCCAAAACCTGTCTTCCCTTGTAATGTGTCAATGGAACCAGAATGTTTCCAGGCTGTTTTGGAGCATTTCTATTGGTCCGTTAACCATGAAGTTTTCCCACAACATAAACAGCAGACGCTGCATCATATGATGTAGAAACAAAATTAAGAAAAATGAAGATACATGTTTCATGTTTGGATATTGGTCATATATTATGAGAAAATGCCCAGAAAAAAATTTTCTCATTAAGTTTCTTTAAATGCCTGCTTTGATTATCTTCTCCAGGCTTATCAACCGTTAGCCCTCCTACCATGCGTCCTTTGCCCCGCCCTGATGTGACTCCACCTCCCTCTGGCACCTCTCTGCTCTATGCTCAAGGCCAGAAGATCGGCATTCTGCCTCTCAGCGGGACGCAGATGGACAAGGATAAATCCTCCGTACTTCTAGCACTACATGTGAGACACTACACTATACCAACAACACCATACACTACACCCACTACACTATACCAACAACACCATACACTACACCCACTACACTATACCAACAACACCATACACTACACCCACTACACTATACCAACCACACCATACACTACACCCACTACACTATACCAACCACAGTATACACTACACCCACTACACTATACCAACCACACCATACACTACACCCCTACACTATACCAACCACAGTATACACTACACCCCTACACTATACCAACCACACCATACACTACACCCACTACACTATACCAACCACACCATACACTACACCCCTACACTATACCAACCACAGTATACACTACACCCACTACA
>CM038712.1:20930879-21048379 GCA_021613375.1 Megaleporinus macrocephalus
TGTGTGTGTGTTTGTGTGTTATAGTGTGTGTTTGTGTGTGTTTGTGTGTGTTTGTGTGTGTCAGTGTGTGTTTGTGTGTGTTAGTGTGTGTTAGTGTGTGTCAGTGTGTGTTAGTGTGTGTTAGTGTGTGTCAGTGTGTGTTATAGTGTGTTATAGTGTGTGTTAGTGTGTGTCAGTGTGTGTTATAGTGTGTTATAGTGTGTGTTTGTGTGTTATAGTGTGTGTTTGTGTGTTATAGTGTGTGTTTGTGTGTGTTTGTGTGTGTTTGTGTGTGTTTGTGTGTGTCAGTGTGTGTTAGTGTGTGTTAGTGTGTGTCAGTGTGTGTTATAGTGTGTTATAGTGTGTGTTAGTGTGTGTCAGTGTGTGTCAGTGTGTGTTAGTATGTGTGTGTGTGTTTGTGTGCCGTGCTTGTTCGCAGTAAACATGTGTACGTCTGCCGTACGAGTTGTGTACTTTAACCTCAGATAGTAAGAAAGCTCTGCTTAATCATAGCCACAATCTGCAAAGCTGCTATTAGGATCTAACTTCAGCCTGGGAGCCGCTCTCTGTCCCACATGCTCACTGACCAGCCGCTCGCGTCTCTTCATGGAGTTTAAGTATAAAGTAACTGTATTACAGCTCTTCCTGATTATAAACATGTAAAGCTTTAAACCTTTACAGATTACAGGTTCATTTAAAGAACAGGGCCTAATGACGGGTTAAAGTACAATCAGAGGCTTTTAGCGGCGAACGCTGTGATTATTATCAACGGAGATCATAAAACACTCCTCCTCTGTGTGTTTCCCTCTCACCAGAACTCTGTACTGGACCGACTGGAACCGGGAAGCCCCCAAAATCGAGAGCTCCACTGTGGACGGCCATAACAGGAAGGTTCTGGTCCAGGACGGCATCGGCCTGCCTAATGCTCTGACCTTTGACTCCTCCGCACGCAAAGTGTGCTGGGCTGACGCAGGTATGACACTCACCTGACCACAGTTTTCCCCTCTTAGTCCGAATATAGCCCAGAAATGCTGCTGGAGTGTTTAAACACTGTCCACTCACTGTCCACTCTATTAGACACTCCTACTACTTGCTGGTCCACCTTGTAGATGTAAAGTCAGAGACAGTAGCTCATCTGCTGCTGCACACTTTGTGTTCTCTAGTTCTTCATCAGTGGACACAAGACGCCGCCCACAGGACACTGTCGTCTGGATAGTTTTGGTTGGTTCTCAGTCCAGCAGTGACACTGAGCTGTTTAAACATTTCAGCAGCAGCACTGCTGTGTCTGATCCACTCACGCCAGCACAACACACACTAACACACCACCACGTCAGTGTCACTGCAGTGCAGAGAATTACCCACCTCCCTAATAGTAGCTGCTGTGTGGTGGTCCTGTGGGGGTCCTGATTATTAAAGAACAGAGTAATAAAGTATACAGAGAATCAGATGAACTACAGTCTGTAGGAGTAGCTGCTGTATGGTCAGTGGAGCTGATAGAGTGGACAGTGAGTGGAGATCCTTATACAGTGTGGGTGTTAAACACTGGACACAGTCGTAACTAATCTCTGTTTGTTTCTGATGAAGGGACGAAGCGTCTGGAGTGTATTGCACCTGATGGAACAGACAGACGTGTCATTCACAGTAACCTGAACTACCCGTTCAGTATGATCTTCTACGCCAAACACTACTACTACACAGACTGGAGGAGGTGAACGTTCAACACATGTTCCTGATTTTTCATTGAGTGTTGGTGAGGTCAGGTACTGATGTTGAACATTGCTGTGAGGGTTTGATTGAGTGTTAGTGAGGTCAGGTACTGATGTTGAACATTGCTGTGAGGATTTGATTGAGTGTTAGGGAGGTCAGGTACTGATGTTGAACATAGCTGTGAGGATTTGATTGAGTGTTAGTGAGGTCAGGTACTGATGTTGAACATTGCTGTGAGGATTTGATTGAGTATTAGTGAGGTCAGGTACTGATGTTAAACATTGCTGTGAGGATTTGATTGAGTGTTAGGGAGGTCAGGTACTGATGTTAAACATTGCTGTGAGGATTTGATTGAGTGTTAGGGAGGTCAGGTACTGATGTTAAACATTGCTGTGAGGATTTGATTGAGTGTTAGGGAGGTCAGGTACTGATGTTAAACATTGCTGTGAGGATTTGATTGAGTGTTAGGGAGGTCAGGTACTGATGTTGGAGTAACAGCAGCCTCTAATGTTGTAACTCTGATTTGTCCTGCAGAGACGGGGTGATTGCTGTAAGTCGAGACACCAGAGAGTTCACAGATGAGTATCTGCCTGATCAGCGGTCGCATTTGTACGGCATTGCTGTCGCGTCCACCAGCTGTTTATAAGGTATGTAGTAGGAAGACTTACTTTTCTCAAGTAGTCTTTTGTTTATCTGACTTCTTTCACTGCATGGATGGGGTTAAATGTGGAGGTCAAATTTCGCTGCATGCAAAACACAAGTGGCAAATACTTCTATTATATATATCCATTATGTTCGTACGAGTCGGGATCGCGCGGGGGGTCCATTGCATGGCCAACACACACGCGCCCACACTCACACCTACGGGCAGTTTAGAGTGGAGTGAGCAACCTATTCATGCAGGTGTGACTATCCACGTACACCACTTCATACACTCCACTCCACCACCATTACTAAACCTCGACATCAACCATTTCGTACACACCTGTCTCCTCCAGTACGATCCCACGTACTACCACCTAGACTATCCACTACAGACGCCCACCAGTTCAACCATCTACGCCACCATACTAACCACTACACGCACCTCGACTCTACCACCAGACCACCATATAACCACTCGACACCTCATTCCGAACCACGACACCGACCGTTCCAAACCACTACTACACCATCCGTGACCTTCCTCTACATACGCACCGTACCAACCACTGGTCACCATCCGGTACTCTCCTACTACACCTCCATCCTAACACTACACCACCAACTAACCACTACACCACCATACGACCACTACGACCGTTACCACCACTACATCACGTACTCACCCACCACTCATTCGATGCGCTACAGCACCATACAACGACAACCACCGGACGTATCCTCTAATACACCACCATACCAGCACTACACCACCGTACATCCATCCACCTTGCACCACCCGTACCAACCACTTACAACCACCGGACCAACCACTACACCACCGTAACTAACGGTACACCACCATAACCAACCAACTACACCACCATGCTAACGCATACACACCATACCAACCACTACAACCGCGACCAAACCACTACACCACCCTACCAACCACTACACCACCGTTCCATATCCACTACACTACTCACGTACCAACCACTACACCACCGTACCAACCACTACACCACCATACTAACCGACTACACCACCATACCATACCACACTACACCACCGTACTAACCACTACACCACCGTACTAACCACTACACCACCGGTACTGACCACTACGCCACCGTTACTGAACCACTACGCCCACCGTACTGGACCACGTACGCCCACCGTACTCACGCACTACACCACCGTACTGACCACTACAGCCACCGTACTCATCCACTACACCACCGTACTGACCACTACACCAACGTACTGACCACTACACCACCATATAACCTACTACTACCACCATACTAACACACTACACCACCGTACTAACACTACACCACCATGATTAACTACTACACCACCATACTCAAACCAACCTACACCACCAGTACTAACACTTACACCACCGTACTAACCACTACACCACCCGTACTATACCACTACACCATCGTACTACACCACACACCATCGTACTAACCACTACACCACCTTACTAACCACTACACACCATACTAACCACTACACCACCATACTAACCACTACACCACACTTACTACACCACTACACCACCAGTACTAACCCACTTACACCACCGGATACTAACCACTACACCACCATACTACACTACACCACCGTACTAACCACTCTACACCACCATACTAACCACTACACCACCAAACTAACCACTACACCACCTTACTAACCACGACACCACCATACTAACACTACACCACCGTACTACACACTGACACCACCGTGACTAAACACATTACAACCACCTACTGCCACTGACACCACCATACTAACCACTACACTCCATACTGTCACACTACACCACCGATTACTGACCACTGACACCACCTTACGAACCACTCTACATCCACCTTGACTGACCACTACACCACCGTTACTAACCACTACGACCACCATACCACACCAGCTACACCACCATACTAACCTCTTACACCACCATACTAACCACTCACACCACATACCAACACTACACTCCACCATACTATCCACTACACACACCATACTAACCACTACACCACCATACCAACCACGTACCACCACCGTACCAACCACTACCACCACCGTACAACCACTACACCACCGTACTAACCACTACACCACCGATACTAACCACTACACCACCATACCATACCTACTACTCCACCATCGACTAACCACTACACCACGCGTACTAATCCACTACGCCACCGTACTGTGACCACTACGCCCACCGTACTCATCCACACTACACCACCGTACTGACCACGTACACCATCGTACTGATCCACTACCCCACCATACTTAACCACTACACCACCATTACTAACCACTACACCACCGTACGTAACCACTACACCTCCATTATGATATCTACTACACCACCATACTAACCACGACACCACCATGACTAACCACTACACCCACCATACTACCCACTACACCACCGTACTAACCACTACACCATCGTACTAACCACTACACCACCTTACTAACCACTACACCACCCATACTAACCACTACACCACCATACTAACCACTACACCACCTTACTAACCACTACACCACCGTACTAACCACTACACCACCGTACTAACCACTACACCACCATACGGTGGTGTGTGTTGCATGGCCAACACACACGCGCCCACACTCACACCTACGGGCAGTTTAGAGTGAGTGATCAACCTAACATGCATGTGTACTAACCACTACACCACCATACCAACCACTACACCACCATACTAACCACTACACCACCATACTACGAACCCATCGTCACCGACCTACATACCCATACGACATCACCACCCATACTAACCACTACACCACCATACTAACCACTACACCACCATACCAAACCACTACACCACCGTACCTAACCACTACCACCACCGTAACTAACCACTCACCACGCACATACTCTACCACTCTACACCACCGTACTGACCACTCCACCGTACTAACCACTACTACCACCATGACTAACCACTACACCACCGTACTAACCACTACTCCCACGTACGACATCGCTACACCAGCCATACAAACCACTACACGTACTCCAACCAGCTCCCACGTACTGACCACTACACCATCGTACTGTCCACTCCCATCTACTCCACTCACCCATACTAACCACACACCATACTAACCCACACCACCATACTACAACACCACACAACTCCACTACAATTACGACCACGTTCACCACGTACGCACTACACCACCGTACGAACCCTTACGCATCGTACGTGTGTCCACCCTACTACCACACGTACATAACCTAAGTACGCACACCTGACTATCACCACTACACCTACACCGTACCGACCACTACACACACCAGTACTGACCACTACACCACCATACTAAACCCACTACACCACCATACTAATCCTCTACACCACCCGTACTAACCACTACACCACCAGATTGAAACTACTACACCACCGTACTGACACTACACCACCATACTACGTCACACCACGTACAACACTCCACCATACTAACCACGTACAACACCCACCGTACTGAAACATCACTACACCACCGTATTAACCACTACACACACCATACTATACCACTACACCACCGTACTAACCACCATCAGTACTATACCACCTCACAACACCATACTAACCACGTACTACGTACCTGTTACTAACCATCATACAGCCCACCTACGCACTACGTAGATCCCACTACGCCACCGTACTAACCACTACACCACGTACTAACCACTACACACCATACGACCATAACCACACACCACCGGACTAACCACTACACCACCATACTAACCACTACACCACCATACTAACCACTACACCACCGTACTAACCACTACACCACCATATCTAACCACGTACCACCACCGTACTAACCATTACACCACCTTACTGCCACTACACCACCATACTAACCACTACACCACCATACTAACCACTACACCACCGTACTGACCACTACACCACCTTACTGACCACTACACCACCTTACTGAAACCACTACACACCAGTACTAAACCACTACCCCACCATACTAACCACTACACCACTCAAATACCATACCAACTCACACCACCATACTAACCACTACACCACCATACTAACACCACTACACCACCGTACCAACCACGTACACCACCCGTACCACCACGACGCACCATACTCAAACCACGACCCCACGTACTAACCACTACCTCCCACCGTACTACCACTACACCACCGTACTAACCTACTCACACCACCATCGGACCTAACTCTCCTACACCACCGTACTAGACCACATACACCACCGTACTAACCACTACACCCACGTACTAACCACTACACCACCGCTGCACTAACCACTACACCACCGCACTAACCACTACACCACCGGTACTGACACACTACGCCACCGTACTAGACCACTACGCCACCGTACTGACCACTACGCCACCGTGACTCACCACTACAGCCACGTACTGACCACTACGCCACCGTACTCACCACTACACCACCGTACTGACCACTACACCACCGGTACTCACCACACTTCACCACCATACGAACACTACACCACCATAGCCTAAACCACTACATCCACGATAGTTCTACTCACTACACCACCATACCAAAGCGCACTACACCACCATACTAACCACGACACCACCATACTAACCACTACACCACCATACCCAACCACGATACACCTACCGTACCCTACCATCGTACACCATCACGTGACCGTATTTACCACGTACACCACCGTCCTAACCACTACTACCCACCGTGACCATACCACTACACCACCGTACTAACCACAACACTCCCGTAGCGAACCACTACACTCCTACCGATACTAAACCACTACCCACACTGACTTAACTCACTACATCCACACCGCTACTAACCACTACACACCACCGTACTAACCGTACTCCCTACACCACCGTATACTACACACACCCACCGTACTAACCACTAGCCACCATCCATCACTATACCCATACGACCACCATACGACGTATACCACGTACACCCCACACTATACGAACAAATCCACCGTACACACGACACTGATACTACAACACCATTCTACACCACCATACTAACACACGTACACCACCGATACTAACCACTACACCTACCCGGTACTAACCATTACACCACCTTACTGCACGTACACCACCATGACGATACACTACACCACCAGTACTAACCACTACACCACCGTGTACTGACCACGTACACCACCGTACTGACCACTACACCCCCGGACGTAACCTACTACACCACCTGTACGTAACCACGTACATCCACCGCTCTGCCACGGGCCCACTCACCCATACTAACCACTACACCACCATACTACCACGACACCACCGTGACTAACCCACGTACACCACAGTGATGTAAGACACTACACCCCAAACCATAGACTAACCACTACTACACCCATCAAGACGTAACCACTACACCACCGTTACGTAACCACTACACCACCGTACAACCATCTCACACCAGCGGACTATACCACGACACCCACCTTACGAACCACTACACCACCATGACTATCCACTACACCACCATACTAACCACTACACTCACCTTATCTAACACTTACACCACCATACTGAAACCACTACACCACCATACTAACCACTACACCACCGTGCTAACCACTTAACCACATACCTTACTAAACCACTACACCACTAACCCCTACGCCGCATACTTTTACCACCACAAAGCTGAGCTCACGTACCGCTACATCCACCGTACTTAACGCTGTACACCACCGTACTGGACAACATTCAGCCACCGTGCATAACGCTTGATACCACCAAACTAACCTCAGCGACCACCATACTAACCTCTACACCACCATACTATCCATGCTACAGCGCTGCTAACCACGTACACCACCATACTATCCAACTACACACTATACTAACCACGCTCACACCACCGTACTAACCATCTACACCACGCTACTGCCAGCCTACAGCCGACCACATACTAACCACTACACCCATCCGCTACTAGACCACTACACCACCGTAGCTGACCACTACACCCACCGTACTGACCACTACACCACCGTACTGACCACTACACCACCGTACTAACCATTACACCACCTTACTGCCACGTACACCACCATACTAACCACTACACACCATACTAACCACTCACACCACCGTACTAACCACTACACACACCATATTAATTACTGACACCACCATACTAACCACTACACCACCATATTAACCACTACACCACCCTTACTAACTACTACACCAACGTACTAACCACTACACACACCGTACTAACCACTATACTCACCGTACTGACCACTACACCACCGTACTGACCACTACACCACCATACTAACCACTACGCCACCCGTACTGACCACTGACGCCACCGTACTGCACCACTACGCACCGTACTGTACTACACTCACCTACTACACTACACACGCTACCGACTCACCACTACGACCACACCGTACTGACCACTACACCACCGTAGTAACCACTACACCACCGTACTAACCACTACACCACCGTACTGACCACTACACCACCGTACTGACCACTACGCCACCGTACTGACCACTACACCACCGCACTGACCACTACACCACCATACTAACCACTACACCACCATACTAACCACTACACCACCATACTAACCACTACACAACCTTACTAACCACTACACCACCATACTAACGACTACACCACTGTACTGACCACTACACAACCTTACTAACCACTACACCACCGTACTAACCACTACACCACCGTACTAACCACTACACCACCATACTAACGACTACACCACTGTACTGACCACTACACAACCTTACTAACCACTACACCACCGCACTGACCACTACACCACCATACTAACCACTACACCACCATACTAACCACTACACCACCATACTAACCACTACACAACCTTACTAACCACTACACCACCATACTAACGACTACACCACTGTACTGACCACTACACAACCTTACTAACCACTACACCACCATACTAACCACTACACAACCTTACTAACCACTACACCACCGTGCTGACCACCAGGCTGCCATATTTTAAGTAGTTCTGTTTCAGTGTGAACGAGGGAACAGTTCTGACTGGGTGGAACATTTCATATCGGAGCACTCCGGCTGCATCTCAGACATTTAATGATGCAGAAGAGGAAGAGATATAAAAATGGTTTAAGATATAAAGCTGATACAGAGCCGTGTCTGAGACACAGTAGAAAAACTACAATCTTACGTCCAGTACGCAGCTCTTCAAAGCTTTTCTTATTCGTGTAGCGTAACAGGAAAAATACAGAAGCAGCCAGGCGCCCCTGAACCGGCTCTGGTGGTGCTTGGAGGCTGTTAAGCATCTACTGGTCGACCACTGTTTGTTCATAATGTCTGATGTACTTGATGTATATGGGCTGGTGGTTACAAACTGTGCATGAACATAAGGATACGGTTTCTTACTAGAGAGGGGTTTCCGATAAAGTGGCCAGTAATAGGGGATCCATTTCAGGCCATGATGGAACGCAACATTGCACAATTAGACTTTAATCCACTCTAATTCACTCCAGTTCACTCATTAGGAGCTCCTCCAGAACCAGAGGTGAAAACCAATGATGGTGAGTCAGTCTTCAGTGAGTCAGATCAGTCGGCCCCGATCTAAACAAGGAGCCGACTCGTCCAGTAGCAGTAATTAGAAGAAATCTTTAAACTTCCTCCAGCTCCAGATTGTCTGGTCTGATTGTGTGATTTGGGCTTGTGTTCAGCTCTTTGATCGGATGCACAGATTTTTTCCCTTAGAGAATGAATAGGGCGGAAAAGTGCACGCTAATCTACTGAACTTCTGCTCCACTAACAGACACCGTTTCACATACACTGACTGAGGGCAGACCCCCGACCATGACTGTAGTGTTGGTTTGACCCACACTCGTCTGTTTGTCACACACAAAACTGCCTCTACCTCTCGCTGGATGAATTTCCAGCGTAAGCAGTGAAGACTGATGAGCTAAATGGGGCCAAATGCATCAACCAGCCTTAATCAAACAGGCTCACTCAGAAACACTAATAATAATAATAATAATAATAATAATGATAATAATAATAATATCATTAATCATTAATTTTTAGTAGCACTGTCTCCTCACAGCAAGATGATCTGGGTTGGATTCCAGGTCCGGGTTGTTCTGTGTGGAGTGTGTATGTTCTCTCCGTGATTGAGTGGGTTTCCTCCTACAGTCCAAACACATGCATGTTAGGTTGATCACTCTCTCTAAACTGCCCGTAGGTGTGAGTGTGTGTGTGAGTGTGTGTTGTCCATGCGATGGACTCGTGCTCATGGTGCCCAATGGATGCTGGGATTGGCCCCAGACCCCATGACCCCACTTAGCAGGATGAATTGAAAGATAACGGATGGATAAATAAGTTTTCAGGTGTCTCACATACATCTCACATCACTATTGAACACCACTGCTGATGAGGACCCGCTCAAGAACCGTGGCTCTGTGTACGACAGCGGCTGAGTAAAAATGACAGACCAGCCCGTCAGCAGAGCACACCTGCAGCCAAATCACTGTATTTCTGAGCGCGGTGACCAAACAGCGGCACTTCAAAGCCTCCAGAGAAGACGGGCCTACAGCAGCATTCCATATGTAGAGCTTTCTGAATGTACGGAAAAGCCTCCGAGAAGGTTTCTGACCGAACGTGATATTATCTGTTGCAGGCCGACGGTAATAACAGAGCCCGAGTCTCGAATGGTGCTATTTTTGGGGAGACGTCTCTCGTTTCAAGCTGCCAGCGGCGGACGCGGCCCGGAAGCGCTCACCCGTCAACCCCGGCGGCTGCCACCGACACCACTGCCAGCTCACAAACGCCAAAAAGAAAGAAAAGATGTTTTGTTTTTGTACCCAGTTTAGTTTTGTACATTTGTTTTATACCTCAGTTCTTTCTACTGTATTGTTTTTTTTATTGTACGTGTTTGTTTTGATACAATAAAGCCAAAGAGCCCCGAATTCCAGCCGCAACAAGTCCTGCTACGTTGCTTACGTGTGTGAAAAACACACAGCAGTGCAGTATTTGCGTACTTGGTGCACTAATGAAAACTTGATATAGCCAATGTTGTTTTTCTACCACGCCTCGTTATCTCGTTTGTAAGATGTGATATTTATAACAATAAAAACAAATGTGATTCACACTTGGAGGACTCCACGTCTCACGGGTTTGTTTATTTATTTATTTATTTATATAATTCCTCAACATCTTGGCATGGAAGCTGGACGTTTACTTAATGAACCGGACTGAACTATTTGGCACAGCTGGATTCGGAAGTTGTGCAAGACCGAAGCCCCTGCAGACTCAAGCTGCAGCCAAAAGAGCTGCATATTTCTAACGGAGCGTTAACCTTCTACTCACTCGCGTTAAGGAATCGAACTGGACCGCTTCACTGCGCTTAACTTTGTTTATATACATGCGCACATTCCACTGCATTCGTTTTCCCTCTTTTCTTTAATTGTTCAAACTCAAAACCAAAGCAAGACCGAAACCAGGAGCAGCAGTTTCCCATCCAAAACAGACATTTCTCTAATTCCAGGAGTTACAGGAGTGTTTATCTTTCTCTAAGGGTCGTTTCACCAACTCAGTGTTAGTGTATCATAAGGTTACGGTGAGAAACTCAAACGGGACCCCCTCCCTGATTTATCCCATCATCTTATTATTTTAAGTCTTAAAAAAAAAAAAAGAAAAACTCTGCTTCCATTTCATTAAACAGTTCAACCGCGTCTACCAAACGTCTGTCCGATCCATCAGCACTGAAGATTCCAGCCAGATGTTTCGGTGTGGCCCACACGCAAACAAACACTGGCCAGAGGTCCAGAGGACGAGGGATCATCTGCCCACCTTCCCCAGCCGGTGGTCTGTCTTGGGGTCAGCGATGATGGCCTGGACGGCCACGATCGCCTCGTTAATCCGCGTCTGCAGCTCGCGAAGCTCCTCGATGTGCAGGAGGCGAAGGATCTGAGCCGCTTCGTTAAGAGTGGCATCTGTAAATATTTAAGCCTTTAAATCAATATCAAAACCACATAGATCACTAGTTCACTAGTGAGTGTGTGTGTTCAGTAGTATGTGTTATGTGAGTGTTTTACTGCCCCCTAGTGTGTGTGTTCACTAGTGTGTTTATTTGTAGGTGTTTCACTGCCCTCTAGTGTGTTTCACTGCCCTCTAGTGTGTGTGTGTGTGTGTGTATGTGGGTTTTTCACTGCCCTCTAGTGTGTTTCACTTCCCTCTAGTGTGTTTCACTGCCCTCTAGTGTGTGTGTGTGTGTGTGTGTGTGTGTGTGTGTGTGTATGTGGGTTTTTCACTGCCCTCTAGTGTGTTTCACTGCCCTCTAGTGTGTTTCACTGCCCTCTAGTGTGTGTGTGTGTGTGTGTGTGTGTGTGTGTGTGTATGTGGGTTTTTCACTGCCCTCTAGTGTGTTTCACTTCCCTCTAGTGTGTTTCACTGCCCTCTAGTGTGTGTGTGTGTGTGTGTGTGTGTGTGTGTGTGTGTATGTGTATGTGGGTTTTTCACTGCCCTCTAGTGTGTTTCACTGCCCTCTAGTGTGTTTCACTGCCCTCTAGTGTGTGTGTGTGTGTGTGTGTGTGTGTGTGTATGTGGGTTTTTCACTGCCCTCTAGTGTGTTTCACTTCCCTCTAGTGTGTTTCACTGCCCTCTAGTGCATGTGTGTGTTCACTAGTGTGGAAGTATGTGGGTGTTTCACTGCCTCCTTGTATGTGTATGTGTGTGTGTGTGTGTGTGTGTGTGTGTGTGTGTGTGTGTGTGTGTGTGTGTGTGAACTGCACAAATGTGGAAACGAAAGTGTGTAAATACAAATGACATAGTAAGTAATTCTAAAATATAATTGTTAAACACAAACATAGACCCTGAGTTGGAAGTGGACCACCACCCAAATATATCCATCCTAAAGCAGCTCTGAGCCAAAAACCTGATCACTTAGGAACTGCTGAACATAAACTACGCATCAACAGACTGTATTAAACATAGTGAACTAAAGGTAATAGACTCTATTACACTGTTTAGTGAGCTAGTTTATGGGTTTAGAAGGAGCTTAATTGTGTACCGGCAAAAATAGGGTTTCCAATAAAGTGTCCATGTACAGAGCGTGAGCTTAACCTGCTCCAACACACCTCAGTTCACTCATACAGGGGCTGAATTAGCTGATATGTTTAATCAGGTGTGTGAACTGACTCAGCCTCGCAACGCTGCGGATTAATGGTTCTGACTTGTGCTCTGGCACGCGAGCCATCATCAAACGTGACTATGTGGGTCAAATATAGCTCCTAATCGGAGGTTACCCAGACATGAATCACACCAAACAGACAACTGGAATAAACATACCTCCCGTGTCAAAGCCCAGAATGTGCTTGTCTAAAGCGACTGGCAAACCCTAAAGAGGAGAAACCAGAGAAGCAGCTTTCAGCATCACACAACTACAACAACACTACAGTCCAGTGATCTTATCACACGTGTACAAACAACACCAACTGCAGCCACACAGCCATTGTACTGACCTCTTTAGCCTGGCTGGCTTTTGCAATAGCCTCAGGTGTCAGTCGCTCTTGGATGAGGATCCTAATGGCCTATTAGAGGAGGAGACAGACGCATGTCAGGTCAGAACCAGAGTCTGGAAAAACACCTGGAAGGTGAAGTGACTCACCTTGAGCATCACCAGATAGTCATCATGTCTCTGGATTTTCAGCAGGTTTGCGAGAGCCATGACTCCAGCCTTGAAATCAGGATTATTACCTGAACACAGACACTCACTTTAAAGCCAGAAAAACATGTACTATATACATACATACATGTTCAATAGTATATGTGGGTGTTTCACTGCCCCTAGTGTGTGTATTCACTAGTGTGCGTGTGCACATGTATTAATTATGATGTGTGCATGTGGGTATTTCACTGCCTCTAGTGTGTGTGTGTGTGTATGTGTGTATGTGTGTGGATTCACTACAGTGTATGTAGGCGTTTCACTGACCCTAGTGTGTGTTTGTGTGTGTGTTCACTAGTATGTGTGTGCATATATTTACTACAGTGTATGCATGTAGGTGTTTCACTACCCCCTAGTGTATATTTTCACTATTATAGGTGTGTTTTCACTAGTGTGTGTGTGTGTGTGTGTGTGTGTAGGTGTTTTGCTGGCCCCGTTTTGTGTTCACTAGTCTGGTGTGCGTGTGTGTGTGCGTGTAAGTGCTATACTATATAAATACATATACACTACTGTGTAAAAATCTGAGCTGATTGTGTAAAAGTCTTTATCTGATCAGTAAGTGTATGTTCACCAGTAAGTATACCTTTGGCCCTTGAATGTCTGTTTGCTTGAACACTACCAGTCCAAAGTTTAGAAGCATTTTTAATATTAATTAATTTTTTTTTGTTTAATATTCAAAAACATTAGATGCAAATAAAATACTCCAGACTTCACATTTAAGTCAATGTTAGATATTTTTAGTCAGGTATTCAAGGATGGATTGTATCCAATAATTGTCTTTTTAGTTCATTAATTTAATTTCCAGTAATTAATAATCTGATTTATGTGCACTTAACAAGCACCATAGCCTGATAGTTTAAAAGTCTTTATCTGATCAATAAGTGTATTTACACCAGTAAGAACACCAGATATAATTAGATCAGATGTAAATAATCATACATTCAATACAAAGTAACATGAATATCTTATTGAGCTCCAGTTTGAAGAACAAAGTGTAGTTCCAGATTTCTCCTGGACGCCCCAGACATTGTATGAATGTATTCAGTTCCTTCAGCAGTAATCTTGATTTAGTTTAATGAAGTACTGAGCAGTTAAAGCAGGTATTAGATGAGAACTGTAAACAATACTGGGTTGTTTCCACAAGGAGAAGCTTGGAAAGGGTTAAATAAACTCACTGACTTCTGTAAAAGCACTACTTACTCTATTAATACTGTTTGTATATATACACACACACATATATATATATATGCACAGCAAACACAAGAATGAGCATTAGACACTTAGTGCTGAAAGAGAGGGAGAGAGAGACTCAAGGCTGCTATTAGGGGACGAGGGAACACTCACTGTCCAGGTTGATGAGAGGGTCGGCTGGTTTCGGGGCATTACTGGTTTCGGCCACAGGTGTGCAGTTTCTGTACTTCTCCACTGTGGGAATATGGACACAATGTGCATGTAATCACACAGCAGGCATGTAAATACGGGGAAAAGCGCAGCGCGTCACAGTTTCAAGAATGAAGAACTTCCTTTCAGAATTAAAGCCATATGCAGAACCGGGTTTCACACTGCGGTCAGCAGCCCCTCACTCCTCGCACACCGGACACATTTGGCTTAAAGTAACTCATGTTTGGTCAGTGTGGTCAACACCGCCATCTAGTGGGCTCTGACTGCACTGCAGTGAAATCATCCCATCCTACGAGCCAGTGAGTCAGTATGAGTCATTTTTTTACATGTTAAAAATTGTTCATGGTCGTTTTTAAGTCTTTTATCAGTTACGTCTGTTCTCTACAGAGCTGAGTCTGCATTTGTTCTCCTCCCTGATGTCCCATTCTTAATCCATAGGGTTTAACATGATACCGGCCCACCCCTTGCAGCTATAACAGATTCAACTCTCTGGGAAGTCTCTCCACACGGTTTAGGAGAGTGTTTATGGGAATGTTTGACGGTTCTTCCAGAAGTACATCTATGAGGTCAGACACTGATGTTGGACAAGAAGGTCTGGCTCACAGTCTCCACTTTAATTCATCCCAAAGGTGTTCTATCAGGTTGAGGTCAGGACTCTGTACAGACCAGTCAAGTTCTTCCACACCAAACTCGCTCCTCCATGTCTTTATGGAGCTACTTTGTGCACTGGTGGGCAGTCATGTTGGAACATGAAGGGGCTGTCCCCAAACTGTCCCCACAAGGTTTTGATAGCATGACATCGTCCAGAATCTTTTGGTCTGCTGAAGCATTAAGAGTTCCTTTCACTGGAACTAAGGGTCCGAGCCCAACTACTGATAACCCCACACCATAATACCCCCTCAACCAAACTTTACACTCGGCACAATGCAGTCAGACAAGTACCGTTCTCCTGGCAACGGCGGCCTGTCCAGGGTGTTCCTTGCCTTCTTCACAGTGGGCGCTGGGATCCCCTCCAGGTTTTGAATGAATGAATGAATGAATGACATATGGATATATATGAATATGGACTGTTCTGAGGGAGTTACCTTATTTAGGCAGGCGAAGTATGAAAGCAGTTAAATAATCTGTTGTAATTAACCGCATTAACCCTTTAATGCACAACCTGGTCAGAAGTGACCCGACTGAGATTTTCCTCTCTATTTCTTCAATTTATTTAATCATTCAAGCTTCCATGAATTCCTAAATGTATTTGTTTCTGATCATCTCAAATCCTGATTTCAGTTTGATTATTTTACTTTATTAATAAAAACATGTTTGTATCACTGCCTTCGAACACAAAGCATGGCTCAGAATTAACCCTTATGTGTTCACTATGGAGTTTGATAGGAACTGTTGACTTTGGTAAACATTTGCAGTCAGGAACATATTTACAAACACTGTTTTTGTTCATGAAGTAAATAAATAAGAATTAAAATAATGATTTAAGATCAAAAACAAGATTTTTTAACGAACACCTGAAACATTAAATAATGAAATAAACTGATTTTAATAGATTTACCGATTTACCTCAGCAGTACATACAATAGCATAGGAAATGAATACGGGAAGAGTTTAACCCCATGTTGTGCATTAGAAGGGGTTTATTTAGGTTGTGTATGAAAGAGTTAACATGTTAAACTTTACTTTAAAGCACTGACGTCACGAACAGGTGTATAATTTGGGAATCATACCGTTATCACCGTATTCAAAGCGAACCGCAAGGCCCAGCAGCCAGTCCACACACTCCTGTCTCTCCTGGACAGTGAATGGACAGTTCACATCTTGTAGGTACTGTAAATCAGACAAATAGGGATTCAATTAAAATTGTATTCTGTGTATCCAGCGTTCCAGTGCTGTAGTAACCATAAAGGACAAATACATAAATAATAAATATTAAAAAAGATGATAACTACTGGCTAATGTGTGTGTTTATTTTGTGATAAAAATAAAAGTAAAATGTAAACAAAAATATAAAATGCTAATGTAAAATTTACCACCCCTTAGTCTTAGCTGCTCCTGTCTGCAAAAGTATTCTCAGCTCCACTGACATATAGGAGCTTCACTTACAGACTGTAGTTTATTGTATACTTTATTACTCTGTTCTTTAATTATCAGGACCCCCACAGGACCACCACAGAGCAGATACTATTAGGGAGGTGGGTCATTCTCAGCACTGCAGTGACACTGACGTAGTGGTGGTGTGTTAGTGTGTGTTGTGCTGGTGTGAGTGGATCAGACACAGCAGTGCTGCTGGAGTGTTTAAACACCTCAGTGTTTCTGCTGGACTGAGAATCGTCCAACAACCAAAACTATCCAGACAACAGTGTCCTGTTGGCAGTGTCCTGTGGGCAGCATCCTGTGACCACGGATGTGCCTGATACACTCATACCAGCACCACACATGATTCCATGCAAGTGTCCCCGCTGCACTCAAAATTATATCTGGACAACAGCAGCCTAGTGGTCCCAAACTGACCAGTGATTAATGGGACCAGTGAGGAGAAGCGCTGATGTACTGCAGTAACAGGTGTTGATCACATACATATCAAGAGTAAAACTGACCTTTTCAAAGTACTTCGGCCAATCAGAGCTCGGGATGTTTCTCAGGTTTCCACGATCCTCAATTTTGTAATGGCGGATTTTTTGATCCTCCAGCCAAACGATGAAGTTTCTGAACTCGGTTTCATCTGAGAGCAAAACAGCAGCAGCATAAAACTTCATTAATACACATCATCTGCATTAAATCGATTATTAAATTAAAGCGATGCTACAGGAGTTCCTGCAACTCCATCATTCAAATAAAACATATACAGTACATTTCCATAGCGACCTGCAGGACACCAGCTAAAATGCCTTGATTACAGAGTTTTTCACTCTTAACCTTCTGACTGAAAAACAGTACATGCAGATTTACATTCAGTTAGAATTAAATGCTGAATTAATCCTTTATCTACACTCACTGTCCAGTGTATCAGCTCCACTGACCATATAGGAGCTACACTTACAGACTGTAGTTCATCTGATTCTCTGTATACTTTATTACTCTGTTCTTTAATGATCAGGACCCCCACAGGACCACCACAGAGCAGGTACTGATAGGGAGGCTGATCATTCTCTGCACAGCACTGACACTGACGTGGTGCTGGTGTGAGTGGATCAGACACAGCAGGGCTGCTGGAGTGAGAATCGTCCACCAACCAAAACTATCCAGACAAGTGTCCTGTGGGCGGCGTCCTGTGTCCACTGATGAAGAACTAGAGAACACAAACTGTGCAGCAGCAGATGAGCTACTGTCTCTGACTTTACATCTACAAGGTGGACCAGCAAGTAGTAGGAGTGTCTAATAGAGTGGACAGTGAGTGGACACAGTGTTTAAACACTCCAGCAGCACTGCTGTGTCTGATCCACTCACACCAGCACAGCATACACTAACACACCACCACGTTAGGTCACTGTGCTGTTAGTTCACAGTGCTGAGAATGACACACCCCCTAATAAGACCTGCTCTGTGGTGGTCCTGTGGGGGTCCTGATCATTAAAGAACAGAGTAATAAAGTATACAGAGAATCAGATGAACTACAGTCTGTAAGTGTAGCTCCTGTATAGTCAGTGGAGCTGAGAACGTGGACAGTAAGTGTAGATACAACATGTTGGATATGCTAATTTCTGCTGTCTGGCCTACAATCACAGAGCTGAATATGTAGTAGAATATAGGATCCCGTGGGTTAAAGCGCTGAAGGTCAAATTCATATTAATAAATTAATATTCTGAATGATTTTCTGTTTAGTACGCGAGTTAATTTTACAGACGGTTTTTGTCCACGTTTCCTTCAAAAGTCTCACCTTTACAATCAAAGCCGGCAGGATTGTGATAATCTAGAGCCGTGAGTTTCCTGCGAAACATGCTGAATCCTCAGAATCGAGAGATTAAAGATGTAAATAATCAGAATTTAGTGTGAAATTATAATAAAGGCTGAAGCTGCTACATCAGCACTGACCAACACAACGTCCGCTCGGCATGGACAGAGTTTTCCAAAATAAAAGTCCTTCCAGCTGCTGATCAAGCGAACGAAAACTATTTACATTTATTATATATTGAACATCGATTAATCTCTGCGATAAAATAAAAAAAAACAGCACAATAATAATAATTCTAATAGTAGTAATAATATTAACAATGATAAATTATTGTCCTAGACCAAATCAGTCGCTTCCGGAAAGGACGTGACGTGTTTATTCTCGTTGCGTTTCACTATTTCTACAAATTTCGTATTTTAAACATAAAACGAAGTTTAAATACCGAGCACACAGTTAAATCATCAGTTTAAAATCACCAGCAGAGAAAAGCCTTTTTTTCTTTATTTTTATTTTTATTTTATGCGTGTTTGTGCGGACGCAGCGACCACATGAAGCGCATCAGTAGTTTAATGATTTAAAGTAACAATAATTATTTTTGTTGGAGGCCACAAATTAATATATCTAAGGCATAAATTAATATATTAAGGCCACAAATTATTACAGTGTGGCTACAAATTAATACACTGACCTCACAAATTAATATGCAGAGGTCATGCAACTACACTGCATTTCTTTCAATTCTTTGTATAGACCATACAGAGTAATATCAAATGAAAGAAAGAAAAATACTGTAATGAAACCACCAATGAATACGCCAAGGCTACAGATTATTATACTGAGGTCAAAAATTAATATTGTAAGGCAACAAATTAATGTACTAAAGAATACTAATGAATATACTAAGACCACAAATCACTATACCCGAACCACTAATTACTATATTGAGGCCACTAATTAATATTGTGAGACATCAAATCTATACTAAAGGCACAAATTAATATACTGAGGCCACAAAACTACATTGAAACTATGATTTAATATATTACGGCCACTAACTATACACTGAGGCAACAAAAATATATAGAAGCCAAAAATTACTATATTGAAGCCGAAGACTATAGTGAGGCTAATATATAAAGACTACCTAATAGGGGTGTAAGAAAATATAGAAATATCAAATATCGGGATATTATGTTTAGTGATAGTGTATCGATTTTCAAAAACAAAGTATCAATACACAGATTCCTGGCAGACAGTGAATCAGTAGACTTGTTGGACTTCATGTGGCGCCGTGCAGCCCGGTCGCCGCCTGGCTCGGTGCGGTGCATGCCGGTTAGTTTTTTCGTCCGACTTGAATCGGCGCCACCGGCGCTTCATGATGACATATGACGTCAACATCTCGCGAGTGCGAGGCGCTGCATGCTTCACACACAGCCGCTGCAGTTGCTCTTCACGAACTGCGCGAGCCGAGAAACGGCTTGATGACGACAGAGCTTATTGGTCAGAAGCTCCGTGGACACCTCTGACGTTTGACTCTATTTACTGTAATATATATATATATATATATATATATATATATATATATATATATATATATATATATATATATATATATATATATCCTTTAAAACTAAATACTACACTAATACTAGCATGTCTAGTAGCATGACAGTTCATTTTCATGCAGTATTCAACATGTTTCTTTTTTCATAATTAGTATTTCAGATCATGAAGAGTCTGAAGTGCTGTAGATTTTTACTCTAATGATTTGTGAGTGACTTTAAAAGCACTACATCACGTTTGGATCTTTATTTCTTTCTACTCTTTCTAATTCTTTTCTTTCTTTTTACTATTTTTTTATTGCGTCTACTTCATCAGGTGTAGATTATAGAAGAGAGCAAACACCACGAGACCCGCCGTTGTTCACGTAGGCTGCAGGTGGCGACTGTTCGAGTTGAAGCTCTTTTCTAACCTCCTCCCCCCACTGCGTTCGGCTGCTCTCGCTGACCACCAATGCCAGGCGCAGCCGTATCTCGATCCTGCCTCATGTGTGTTGTGTTTAAACCTCTGACCACTAGATGGCAGTGTTGTAATCCATTTTCAGCTCCACTTCAACATTAACAAGCAGCACAAGAGCGCAAAGCTACTGTAAGTATTGGCAAACCAGTTCATACAGTAGTGTGTTTTAATAGTAGAATTTGAAAAATCGCGATATATTGAATCATGGCCGCTGTATCACGATATGTATCGTATCGCCATTTTCTTGCCAATACACAGCCCTACTAATTAATGTGCTAAAGCCAGTAATGAATATGTTGAGGCCACAACTTACTATACTGAGGCTACAAGTTAATATACTGAGGTCACAAATCATTGTATTGAGATCACTAACCAACATAATGAAGCCACAAATCAATATATTGGGGCAAAAAACGTATATTGAAGTCACTAATTACTAATTACAAATTCTATTTTTCTACATCAACTGTTTACATCGTGTTAAAGTTTCATGATAAATGGACCAATAGAAATGCTCCAGTTCCATTGACTTACATTAAAAATGAAGTTCTCTACTGTAAAGTTGGAATTTTGGAGATACTTTTCATTTGACAGCAACGCTTTTGAGGTAACAAACCATATTGAAGCCACATATTTCTATATTGTGGTATATTATTTATATTATTGAATATAAGTTAATAGTTGGAGGCCTAAAATCAATATATTAAGGCCGCAGATAATATAAAGCAGCTCATTACTATATTGAGCGCATAACTGAGTCGACAAATGAATAATTCGAGGACACTCGTGTGATTACGCTCTTCTCCTCCGCGGCTGATGGTGGCGCTGGTGCGAACCCGCCGCCTCTCAGCGCTGCGTTGGTGTTGAATGGAAACCAAATGCTGCAATTTAACTTTAGCCGCGGTTTTATAAGCGCGGAAGTTCACTAAAACGGCCCAAAACCTTCGCGATCAACTAATTTTACACCAATTAGACAACATTTGAAGGGTTTTGTGACCCGTCTGAGGAGAAACGCGCCGCTTTTGGTGCTCACTTTGTTCTGCTAGCAGCTTTAGCCGCGGTGCTAACAGAGCTGCGCTAACGCAGCAGCCTGAAACATAAACACACACATCTAACACAAAAAACATCAAACTAGTAGTTTCGGAGGAGCGAGTCGGTGTGTAGTTATGATTTCTCCGCCTTACCAGGTTAAATAAGTTTGCATATGCGGCTTTAACATGACGGAACACAATGTACAGGTAAGAAAAGATGCTAATATTTTTGTTGTTATATATAGTTCTTCGTCTTATTATTATTATTATTATTATTAATGACAATAATAATAGAAATAATGATTCCAAGACTTTATATGACATGACAGTAAGTCAGGGCTGTCAGAAATAAAAGGACACTGGATGTTAAAGAAGGAAAAAGCATCAAAAATCAAACGGAGCGAAAAAAGCCGTCGTTGCTAATCAGAGAGCTAAACGATAGAAATAGTGTGACAAGATCGAGCACTTTTTCTACAATCAGCTCTTAATATGCACATCTGAACATTTTTAATGTTGAACGATAATCTGTGGAAAGTGGCAAAAGGCGGGAATTTCGAGGTTTTGGCGCCCCGTTCACTTTGGTGGGTGGGATTAGTGTCCAGAGAATAACAGTGTTGGTCATACATTACTAATCACCATAATCATAATAATAACCCATAATCATTGACTGTATTCTGCATGTTGTGGCACAAATAAACAGAGTCAGAGCTCCATCCTTAGAGGATGAGTCCGTGTCAACAGCACAACATCTGCCGAGCTGTATAACGTAGACAGATCAAACCACAAAATACATATACCGAAAGACAAATAAGAGTTTTAAGTTGTTTCTCATTATTAACTGAATAGCACTATTAGTCTCTCTTTGTTTTCTCTTTTGTTGCCGTCCAAACAAAAACACACATCCCTAAAGTCACAGCTTTACAGAAGAGGCCAAAAATCGACTGTACTTTTAATGTAAGTCAGTAGAACCTTGCAGTAAAAAGAAAAGAAAAATGGTGGTGAGTGGTTGCCACACATCACTGACCTGAGGCCCCAAATAAATATACTGAGGTCAAAATTGTATCCATTGATTCCACAAATTAACATACTGAGACCAAAAATTAATATACTGAGGCCACAAATGAATATACTGAGACCAGAAATGTATATACTGAGACCAGAAATGTATATACTGAGGTCATAAATGAATATACTAAGGTCACAAATTAATATACTGAGGCCACAAATATATATATATATATATATATGCTGATGTCATAAATGAATATGCTGAGGCCACAAATTAATATACTGTGGTTACAGATTAATGCATATGGCCACAAATTTCTGTGCTGAGGCAACTAAACACTAAAACACGTATTACAGGAGAGACCAAAAACCTACTGCACTTTCAGTGTAGGCTATTTTGGAGCATTTCTATTGGTCCGTTCTTAAAGTAATTTTAATGCAACGTAAGCAGCAGCTGATGCATTCAAATGATGCAGATATAATTGATGGTAAATGTAATATGTTGTTTTTTGGACAGCGATGATATTTAATTAAAGCTTCTGGAAGAAGCTCCGCATCTGCAGATCATCTAAGATCATAAACAAACAAACGTTCAGGAACTTAAAGGTCATTTAGAGCTTTAAAAACGACCGCTCCTGAAACACCTACACGTTTCCTAATGCTATTTATGTTAAAAAATGTTGTTTAGTGATGTAACTACTGAAGAAAACAACAGCTGTAGATCAAACAGAGGTGGATGATACAGATGTTTTATGTAATATAATATCCAACATAATGTTTATGTTTTTCAGATGTCTGATTAGCTGGACCAGAGAAGTAATGCAAATACTACTTTGACCACTTATATTCTTGAGAATTTTCTTAGATCTGTTCTTGAAGAAGGTTGTGAGGAAAAGTGTAAAATAAAAATATATGTAATATATGTGAGTTTTAAGAGGAAATGTCTTAGAAAAAGTGTGTGAATAAGGACCAGTGATTGGTATTTATTGTTTGTACATACCGTGTTGCACTAAATCCAGTAAAACAAGACTAATTTCCCTCTTTTTGCAGTAAAATATGCAGCTGGTCAGCGTTCTGCAAGTACGCTAAAAAGTGTACTGTGTGTTGTGCCATTACAACATAAATTCACCCTAAAATGTCAAATTTCAGTAGGGAAATATGCTAATTAAATGAAGTGTGAGCTCCAGTCTCCAGTTTGCTTTGCATGATGCTTGTGAACTGTTTGTTCTTTGCGTCCAGTCTGTCATGTATATAATACACACACACACACACTGATAAAACCACCTCCTTGTATCTAGTCACTGTCCAGTGTATTATCTCCACTAACCATGTAGGAGCTACACTTACAGACTGTAGTTCATCTGATTATCTGTATACTTTATTACCCTGTTCTTCAGTGGTGAGGACCCCCACAGGACCACCACAGAGCAGGTACTCTTTGGCTCAGCACTGTAGTGACACTGACATGGTGGTGGTGGTGTGTTGGCTGGTATAAGTGCTGCTGTGGTGGTCCTGACCATTAAAGATCAAGCTAACCACGTCTGTAAGTGTAGAACTACAAAGTGCTCCTATGTGGTCAGTGGAGCTGATAGCGTGGACATTGTGTGTAGATGTAGATGCTGGTGATCAGATCCTTTTCATATTTCTGGGTTCTCGCTTTCATCTGTATCTTTTTAGCAGTAGATTTAGTTTCCAGCCTAACCAGAACAGGGAGATGCAGTCCAGCTTTTAGGCAAGTTGCTGTGTTTCTCAGTGACACCTAACAGCCACATTAGAATCGGAAAGGTTTCCATCCGTCTGAAAAGCTGAGGTTCAACGCCGGCAACCATCACTTTCGCAGAGAGGGACACAAATATAGGGGCGTAACAATTTAATATATTGAGGCCTCAGATTAATATAATGAGAGCATAAATTACTGTACTGAGGCCACATCAGGTGGATCCGTGGTCTTGTATCCTGTTGCCTCCCTCGGAATAACTTTGGAAAGGGGGGCAGTTGGCGTACATTATATTAAATTAGTTTTTTTTGCTGTTACCCGTATGGTCTTGTACGAGTTGACTGACCTAACCAGTCATATTAATGCTTAATATTTATCATTAGTATCTTTATTATTGGTAGCATATAGAAGAACTACTGTGGGATTATTGTTTTCCCTCTATTGTGTGGGCGGGGCCGTGCTGGGAGCGAGTGACGACAACCCGCTTCCGCCAATCCGAGCGCGGGCTGACGCTGCGTCATCCAAACGGCACAAAGCGAACAGCTCCGAGTTCGTTGAGCCTCGCCAGCTACAAGCGCGCTAGCCAGCATTTCTAGGCCGCCGTCGCCGTGTTGACTGCGGCTTTATTCCTTTACCGGGCCGGCTTTGCGGGTCGCCATGCCCTCGTTTTATCGCTGTGGCGTCGCCGGATGCACGAACAACACTGAAAGCGACCCTGGCGCTAATTTTTACCGCCTCCCCGAGAACGAGCTGAGGAGCCGTTGGACGGAGTTCTTAGTGAGCCGCGGAGGAGCCGCTCACGGCAAAATCCGAGTGTGCAGCTCCCATTTCACCAAAGATCAGTTCCACAACTTCACTCAGGTGGAGCTGGGCTTTGGGAAGAAGCGCAAGCTCGTAGATGGAGCTGTCCCGTCCCTCCCTCCGCTCTCACTGACCGCTGCCGGCCGCAGGGCGCAAGTAAATAAAGCCACTTTTGCTCGTTAGCCTTCATGCTAATCCACCTAGCATCCGCGCTATGGTCTCTCTCTCTAATGCTAACCGCGCGCACGCTTGTTTGGTCACCGCTGGTCACTCCTGTAATCTGAGCTCTCCCAGTTGGTCCCAACTTCGGACAGGGAGAGGAAAAACCCTCATTTGAAGCAAAAGTGCACCACCTGCTGTTGTGGGGGCGCTAAAAGGGGGACTCCACCATTTTTTCCCTTTCCAAATTTTCCACAGAGGGAGGTTTGGCTTGGGCTGGGTTGGATTTCTTTATGCAGTGGTGGTGATGGGAACCGGAGGTCTCTATTGTGCATGCACACACAAATATAGACCTTTTTTATTTGCTAGGAAAACCACCAGTGAGCCTACACAATATTTCGCTTTTTCCTTTGGGGACCTTTGTGCTACAGCATCCTCATGTATCCCTCTACCTTAAGTGGGTTTTGAGAATACGTGCTATGTATTAGAGCACACTAGCTTGAAACAGTGTCTCAGATATTGATACAGTGTATTTATAACCATTTACTGTCCCTGTGAGGGAGCTTTTAGAGGTGGACGTCTGGTTCCATTCACCACCACTGTGAACAGTTTTGGCCTGGTAAGTGTCTCTAAAGTGGAGCGTAACCCACTAGACCACTGTAAACAACTCTGTTTACATCTAAACCTTCTACTTTGAGGCGTTGCTTCCTTTACATGAAAGCTTTAAATATTTTTGTGTTTTTAACAATTCTATAATAATTTTTGTTTTCAGCTCATATGTAAATTTCTTATAGTACACTTTCCCCCCCTTAAGTTTTCCCCCTCATCTTCAGTGAAAGGGAATAGTTCTTTGTTTGGTGGCACCATTGAATGTGGACAAAGTAGTTTTCTTATTATTGCTATGTTTACACCTACAGAATACATTTAGGATGGTAGAAAAAAAAATGAATACACTAATTTTTTGCTTGAAGCATCATATCAGGGCGGTTCATGGCCGAAAAACTATTAGAGTAGGCGTGTGGCGTTCTTGTAGGGTTCCTCCATTGTTATGAACTATAGAGGCAAAAGGAGTTTATAACTTTCACTGTCATACCTATTCATAACTATTTAATCATGTATGTGGTTCTGTGAGTGTTCATGGTTCTGTGTAGAACCACTGCTTTTGCTAAAGAACCCTTTAAAACCTGTTATTTAGCAGCTGCTATGGAATATTGGCCTGGTCACTTTGAAATAAGGCTATGTTTGTAATCTGTGACTGCGGTTTTCTTTTTATCTCATGACGCTTTACTGCAGATTTTACAGCAGAAGTCTCACCAATGCAGTGGCGTGCAGTGACAGTGCAGTGATCTTTTCTGTCTCTTTTATTTCAGAGTGTCGTCTCGATGGCTGGAGAAGAGGAGCAGTCATCAGGTAGAAACAAAGAGTCAAAGGGTTTGATCATTAGTCGTGTATTAACACCGTTAAACAGTGAACAGTGGTCTTATTTATGGAGCAACCTGAGTTTATTTGTTCCAGTTACACTCACTGTTTATTATATCTGCTCCACTGACCATATAGGAGCTACACTTACAGACTATAGTTCATCTGATTCTCTGTGTACTTTATTACTCTGTTCTTTAATTAACCGGACCCTCACTGGACCACCACAGAGCAGGTACTATTAGGGTGGTGGTTGCGGGTGTGAATGGATCAGACACAGCAGTGGTGCTGGAGTGTTTAAACATTGTGTCCACTCACTGTCCACTCTATTAGACACTCCTACTACTTGCTGGTCCACCTTGTAGATGTAAAGTCAGAGACAGTAGCTCATCTGCTGCTGCACAGTTTGTGTTCTCTAGTTCCTTATCATTGAACACATAGGACGCCGCCCACAGGACACTGTTGTCTGGATACTTTTGGTTGGTGGATGATTCTCAGTCCAGCAGTGACACTGAGGTATTTAAACACTCCTCACTCCACTTACACCAGCACCATGTCAGTGTCACTGCAGTGCTGAGAATGATCCATCTCCCTAATAGTAGCTACTTCGTAGTGGTCCTGTGGGGGTCCTGATCATTAAGGAACAGAGTAATAAAGTATACAGAGAATCAGATGAACTACAGTCTGTTGGTGTAGCTCCTATATGGTCAGCTGATGGACTGAACAGTGAGTGTAGATGTGAGCAAGTGGTTTAATGTTATGGCTGATCGGTGTATTGTTACTACTGTAAATGATCTCAGTGCTGATATTAATTATGGTGGTGTGTTTTTGATCATCTCCAGGTGCTGAGATGGAAAAGTCCGGCGAGGGTTCCCGGAAGTCCATGGCTGATTTGCCAGCGGAGTCCAGCAGTTCGTCTGAGAGGCCCCAGCGCGGAGCTGAGGAAGATGAGCTGGACGGGTTTCCTGTTTTTGCAGCGGTTGAAGAAGACTGGGAGAGCAGCTCCAGTCAGAAGGGCCGTCAGAGTGAGGAGCCTGACGAGAGTGAAAGTCAGGACAGGAAAGCCTCACCACAGAGCCGAGCGAGTGCAGGTCAGTGGAGATGATTGGGCTGTTATTATAGCACCTGTAATACGAGCAGAGTTAAACTAAGATGTAAACAGAACTGGGCGCCTGTTGAGTTTTATGCCTGTTTATCACCACCAGCGAAAAGAAATACAAGTTGTGCTGTAAAGTTCTATTACGAGGCATTTCACATGAAAACACTCTGTATGACTGTTTACTGCTGTATTAAAAAGCTTTTAAACCCACCTCGTTGTTTCTACACACATTGTCTATCAGCTCCACTGATCATGTGGGAGCTACACTTACAGACTGTAGTTCAACTGATTCTCTGTATACTCTGTTCTTTAATGATCAGGACCCTCACAGGACCACCACAGAGCAGGTATTATTAAGGTGTTGTGTCATTCTCAGCACTGCAGTGACGCTGACGTGGTGGTGGTGTGTTAGTGTGTGTTGTGCTGGTGTGAGTGGATCAGACACAGCAGTGCTGCTGGAGTGTTTAAACATTGTGTCCACTCATTGTCCACTCTATTAGACACTCCTACTACTTGCTGGTCCACCTTGTAGATGTAAAGTCAGAGACAGTGACTCATCTGCTGCTGCACAGGTGAGGTGATTAAAAACTCTAGCAGCACTGCTGTGTCTGATCAACTCACACCAGCACTGTCATTGCCCTGAGAACAGGCCACCTCCCTAATAGTACCTGCTCTCTTGTGGTCCTGTAGGGGTCCTGATCATTAAAGAACAGAGTAATAAAGTATACAGAGAATCAGATGAACTACAGTCTGTAAGTGTAGGTCCTAACGTGGTCAGTGGAGCTGATACAGTGAACAGTGTGTGTAGATACAAGGAGGTGGTTTAATGTTATGGCTAATAACCTGATGCCTAAATATAGGTAATACTAATATTAATAATGGTAGTAAAACAGTAAACAACTTATTTGTTCACTTGTTTTGAGTTTCCTGTACATGTTTTCTCTGATTTCTCTCAGATGACAGTGCACAGCAGTCTCAAAAGGAGGAAGACACTTCGCAGAATGAAACCAGTGTAAGTTCCAAGAGTAAATCCTTAAAGTCACAATGACCGAGTCATGTGCGTCATGAACAGCAAACTAATCAGCGGAGCTACTCTTCTCTCTGGAGATAATTGGCTCTCAGCTGCTCGTTATTAGAGTGAGATGAAGGTGAAAAGGGGTCAAATGTGTTGTTTTTCCACCGTTTCCCAGAACTTCACCTCGGGTTAGTTGCTGCTGCCATCTCGACACTGAGTAATGGCATATATGCAGGCAGGAAGAATAAAGCACTTGAGTTCTGATCTGAGCGTCTCATCAAATCGCATGGATGCAAATCAGATATGTGTCCAGTCTAGTACATAGCGTAGAGAGACTGATCAAGTTTGTGTCCACATCTGTGGACAGATGTGTCTGGTGATGTGAACTTGCTGTTAGTTTCGTGTCCAGATATGCTGTGGTTCATATGTCGTTGTTCAAATCTCCAAAATGGTAACTTTACAGGAGAGGACAAAGACTGTCACTTTACTTTCCAGTTCCACTGACTTACATTGAATGTTTCCCAAGGAATTTTGGAGCATTTCTGTTGGTCCCTTTACCCCAAATTGTTCAGATTATGTAAACGGCTGCTGCTGGTGGAAGAATAAAAATCGTCTAAAATGCAGGTACGTGTGTGGATTAGATTAAATTAGATACTTGATTGATTAGAAGGAAATTCAAGATCTCCACATTTAAGTCATCCGTGCAGTGAAACACTCACATACATACATACACACACACACACACTAGCAGGCAGTGAGCACAGGGCTTAGGTGTCTTGCTCAAGGGCAGTTCAGTTGTGTCCTGCAGACTCCGGTCACAAGGCAGGTTCCCTAACCTCCAGCCTTAAACCTCCAGAACTGCCCCACAAAGTAAGGCACTGGGTTGTCCGTGGCAGGGATTGATCTGGAGAGCAGCGTTCCAGCAGGGTTGTAAAGCGTTTTAAAATGTCTAATATTCGAATCTTTAAATTTAAGGCCTTAAGACTTAAAAACGTTAAGAGGAACCATTTGAGGTGGTTCGGGCATCTGGTTAGGATGCCTCCTGGACGCCTCCCTGTGGAGGTGTTCTGGATATGTCCGACCAGGAAGAGACCCCAGAAAGACCTAGGACACGCTGGAGGGATTATATCTCTCGGCTGGCCTGGGAACGCCTCTGTATCCCCCAAAGGTTTTTTTTTCTTACTGTGCCTATATGCTCTACATGTCTACAGTCTGAACATACCTATCCTAGGCTTGTTGGTGGTGTTTATTATTGATCATAGCTAGATTATGCTGCTCAGAACCTTAGGTAAATCAAACCTAGCCTTTTTCATTGTTCGGTCACATTTCAATAAGACATGCATGTTCAAACATGAATAAACATTCTGTTTTCTTTCTTTCCTGCAGACATCGTCTCAGGAGCCAGGCTGTAGAGAGGAAACCCTGTATTCTCCTTTAATGAAAATTAAGGACGAGCCCATAGACGAGGGCTACGATAAAGCCCTGACCCAGCCATCTGACATCAGCCGTGTGAAAGAGGAGCTCGAGAACGGAGAACACGAGGTGAGCTTCCTCTTTTTCTGTTGTGAATTGGTAACATACTAATATATTAATTCTTTTGTTTATATCTGTATTGTATATCTGTATGTCCTAATGATGGGGTTCTGTGGGGGTTTTTTGGTACGAGTGGGGTGAGGTTTGTTTATTTTTATCATTTGAATCTGTGGTGGAGTATTGGAGGTGCACTGTCTTAATGCTATTTTTCTATATTTCTCTCTTCATTAATTTCAGTTGGCACCTCCTCCAGATGAGCTGAGGATCAGTTCTGTGTTCTCTGTTAGAGGAGCCAGTGATGCCATCTCTGGTGAGTGTACTGAAACCCCTTAGAAAGCATGCTAGTGATTGTTGTTATTACAGCCAACCTGTCTGCAGGTGGACCCACCAATTTGATAGATCCTTTTGTTGGTGGGCCAAATCAGCACCCGAGTCAGACCTGCCAACCTTTACGCATTTTGCGTAGCAGATACGCATTTAGACATCAAACTACGCTGCTACGATTTGTCTCTTAAAAAAACTAGAAAACCCATTGATGGCTTTGTGCTCAACTGTCTGTGCATTTGCGCACCAGGCAAGTCGTATGTATGTGTGTAACCACACGGGGCAGCAACCTGTTGGGAAAAGAAGACTTTCATCATAGCCAATCATAGCGCTAGTTTTAAACGCCTCGGGGAGCCGTCAAAACTAAAGTAACAAAATTGGGTTTCATGTCTCTCGGTCCATCTCCATACTGTGACTGGTTTTACAGGGCGGACGATGCTAAACACTGTTTCAAAGGTAACTGGCAGGTGTGGGAATTGTGAATGTAAATCCCTCCCGCGAGCGTAAATTTGAATCTCGTGAGCAAAGAAAGAAGTCCTGCGTGTGTATCATCATATCGCGCTTAAATGGCCTTTTCTTATTCTCAAATTATTTTTTTCATTCTCGTTTCGGTAGTTTGAGTCGCTTGCCATGTGAATCACCTTCGACTGCTTTCTGTGCTCAAGTAAATTTCTTTGTGCTCAAGTATTGGGTTAGGGTGCTTTTTGTTTTTTGGGGTTTTTATTTTTTTATTTATTTTTTTATGAGGATGCATTCATTGATTCCTGTTCCCCCATCAACGGTTAAGTCAGCCGCCAAAACGCAGTTAATCTTGTCGCACGTGAACTGTGAGTGCGCGGCTGCTATACACCTGTCGGTAAGAGTCATTGCACATGCAGACCTGAGAAAAGCCTTTATTTCACAAGCTAAATTCACAGCTTTATAAACTAGCAATTTCTAATGGTAGTCCATAAAGTCAACAGATATCAGTTCAGAGTCTAGAATTCTATGTTCATATGAATTATGATGTGATTCTACCATACAGGTTTTAAGTGGCGTCCAATATCACCACCACGTTCAAGTGTATTTTAGTGATGATTGTAATTTAACACATTAAATGGCATTAAATGTTCATAATAATAACAGATATCAGTCCAGGGTTTATTTAGGCAATAGTTAAATTTAATATTAATCACAAACTGTTTAATTTTTTTGTTGCCAATGGTTAATCCTACAAGTACTGTTTTTAAAAGTCTGTCAGAATGTTTGAGTGACGAGATGTTGTTTTCTTCATAGTCTCCTTGTATGTTGAATGACTAGATATGGTGGTGAAGTAAGTGGGTACTATGTGTTTCGTAATAAGTTGTGATGAGAGCGCATGTGAACTCAATCAATACCGATCAGCAAATGTACCTGACCTCGCACCATGCCATGCTGTGCCACCCCACCGCAAGATGTTGCTACTCAAAAAAAAAAGGTTGACAGGGCTGTAGAGTTCAGCTGTTTGTGCACCGAGCTGGGGACGTTGCAATAGTTGCATCAGTTCATATGACCAGTTTTTACTGTCTGCCTGGTTATTATTAGCGTCTGCAGCTTTTTCCCCTGTTTTGTTCATTTTCACTGCATAAGGATCATTAAACTGCTGTGACTGAGCCTGGTTTCGGGACTGGCTTGCTAATTGGCTCATGAATGTTAAGATCACCCACTGAAATGTTGAAATGTGGCATTGGTTGACATAGATATTGAATGACATGGGGCACTGCGGACTGGAGGAAGACACCTTTGGAGGAGCCAAGACTTACAAGGGGAGACCTCTGGTCAAACAGTATTTACAGCTTAAGCTAAATACCAAATAAAAGCTGAGAGAATCTCTGTTTGAAGTCTGGAGGTTAAAGCTTTATAAACTGTGCTGGTAGACACAGTCTCTGACTGAGTCTTTATGAAAGTGTGAGTGAACTGAAACGGTCCTATCCTATCTCAATGCTGGTACATCTGGATGACACTGATGTAGTTGAGGGTGTTGCAGTTGGCACAAATAAGCAGGAGAGCTGGTTGGTGGTAGGTGAAGAGGAGGCACTTCAATTAATATTATTATAATTAATATTATTACGTAATCATATGCTCACCCATCATATGACATGCCTGTAGTCTTGTGAGGGTTCCTTGGAGAACAGTGGCAAGGGCAGGTGCTCCTCTTATCTGAGTTGGATGAATCCACCTATGTAGTGGAGGGTCCGCTCTCGTGCGCGTCCTGTAAAGATAAGAGAGATCATGATCCATCTATGTATGGGTATACTTACTGGTACAAAGGTTACATGTTACAACTGCATGAGTGTTATTGTTACTGTACAGTGTGTATTGGGCTATGTGATATATATCATCCAGGGCTAGGACGATTCCTCAAGGAACTCTATTACTAAAAATCCTCGAAGCAAATTCTTTGCCTCGAAGGTTTGTTTAATATGTACAACCATATGCAGTGCACTGTTTCGCACAAATGACTTTTACTGTTCCACAGCATACGCTTATGGTGTTGCCAGTTGACAGAGGACGTGGTTTGATGGTGCGGATTGCAAAATAGAGAGTGTACAGTAGCCAGTCTTGTAAACCTATAGTATGATATATAGGTATAGTAATATATTTCAATAATAGTAATTATTATTGTTTTCTTTTAAACTGTACTATATGAAATTTAAGCAATAAAATGTTAAGAAACGTGTATTATTTTATGTTGTCTAGTTACTATTGCTCTAATTAAAAAAAAATTATATATATATATATCTCTGATTACTCAAATTATCGATGGAATAATCAATAGAATACTACTAAAATAATCGATAGCTGCAGCCCTAATATTGTCTATGATAATATCTTAAGTGGGTTCTGCAGTGGGTAAATTATGTTGGCAGCATTGAAGTGCCTAAAATCATGCAGAGAGTCCAGCAGCTTCAGATAAGGAACAATCAAAATAGAGGAAAATGTGACCTCAGTGAATTTGCGCATGGCGTAATTGTCAGACGGGCTGCTTTAAGTGTTTCTGTACCTGCTGATCTGGGATTTCCATGACCAGCGTATCTGAAGTCACTCAGAATTGAATCAATAAACACCCACTGAGCAGCAGTTCTGTAAATAGAAGCATCCTGCTGGTGAGCGAAGTCAGCGCAGCTGTTATTCCAACAGCCACAACAGCTAAACGTGGGCAGTAGAGGAGCTTTACCTGCCCCGTTGGAATAAACAGGTCATATGGTATCATTTGTGTTTATGTAGGTGAAGTATTTTCATGTGAGGCTCATCTGGCAGTTGAAAGAACATAGGGGCTGTATCTGAAAGTTTGGTCATGCTTTACCGCATCTGCGTTCATGTGCTTTTGTCCTTGTCTGCCCCTAAAAATGCCAGAAGAAAAACATGTAACTTCTTTTATTGATTGGAACTTGATTGAAGTGTATTATGAATGGATTTTTCATGAATTCAGGGCTAAATCTTAGTCTCCAGTCCTTCTAACACGCCTCGTCTGCCTTCTTCTCAGCAGGTTCCGTTGCAGCTTCACATCCTCCTTCCTTTGTTACCATGAGCCAGTCGACTACAGCCATTAAAGCCCCCCTCATGGTCTTGCCAGCCCAGCCGCAGCCTCAGCTCCAAGCCAAGCCTTTGGCCCAGATTCAGCTTCAGCTCCAGCCCCAGCTTCAGCCCCAGCCCCAACTCCAGCTTCAGCCCCAGCCCCAACTCCAGCTTCAGCCCCAGCTGCAGGCTCAACTTCAGCCTCAGTTACAGCCCCAGCTTCAGCCCCAGCTACAGCCTCCACCGCCTCCGGCATCCATACGGATCTGCTGCTCGGGCTGCTCCAAAGTACTGCAGAAGGGTCAAACGGCGTTCCAGCGGAAAGGTTCCAACCAGCTTTTCTGCTCCACCGTCTGTCTGACTGGGTTCACCCTGCCTCCAACCATCAGTATTGCCCCAAAGAAAACCTGCCACCTCTGCCTCAAGTGAGTCATCTGCTTCAATAATCTATTCTTCACCCCACCTTTCCCTTGTTTGTTGCTTTACCCATTGCGATAAAATATTTGCCCAGTACTTAATAAAAAAGAGAATTTACATGCGTGATGGATTAGAATGATATTTTAACGTCTATATATATATTTTATCCTCATCTAAAGGGTGATCGGGAACCCAAAGGATTTGATAACTGTCCCGGTGGATTCTTCAAACACTTTGAAAGAGTTTTGCAGTCAAGCCTGCCTGACCATCTATAAATCCAGGGTTGAGGGCATTACTGAGGAGGAGATTGTTCGATGCACCATGTGCAGAAACCCCAGTGAGGTAAGCAATTTTACCCTAATTAGTTTATTTATGTAATTATTTGTCGAAAGATATATTATTCTGTGTTTTATTCTTAAACTACTATAATTTATTAATTAACTACCATAAAACAGACCTCTGAAATGTTCTACGTATTTTAAAATAAATTTAATTTTATTAAATGTTCCACTGTCCAAATGCAAGAGTGTTTTTATGAATTGGAGCAGCATTGCCTCCATAATTTCTTCTATGAAACAAACACAGCCAATTAAACCTGCAAGAACAAATACCATACCAAAAATATGAAATACCAAGAATACCAGTTCTCGTGTGTTTAGATATTAGACGTTGCGGTATCGGACATGCCGGGTTGTATTTAGTTAAAATTGTGTAATTAGACATTGTATTCTGAGTTGGTCCGGGACTTTGTTTTAAAAATAGTAATCACTGATCTGCTGCTGTGTAGCTGTTACAGTTGGGGTTAATGTTAGTCCAGGTTGTTATTAAGAAGCAGTAGGAACCACTGAACTCATAATAAAAGCCGTTAGCTTTCGGTTAGCCTTTAGCTTGCGTAGCGCCCTGCTAGCTAGGCTATTGTGTCCACTTGCTGGTCCTGTAGTGCTCCAATGTCGGTCATATATATATATATATATATATATATATATATATATATATATATATATATATATATATATATATATATATATATATATATATATATATATAAAAAACTCACTACCGCTCAAAAGTTTAGGATCACTTTAGAATTTCACTTCATGCAATTTACAAACAATATTGTCCATTTCACAATTAATGTAAGTGTATCAGATGATTTTTAAAGAATAAAAATGTTTGTATTAACGCCTATTTTTGTATAGAGGCTCATTTTGCATATAGTTCTATTATCAGTAATTCTCAGTCCTCTGTCTAAATCTCCTGGTACGGCCGCCAATCCAAGTTAAGGATGTTATTGGACTAATTGGTTGTTAGGACACTCTTGCTCAATTGTGGTGCACAGCTGAAAAACATTCTACTAATGAGTGAGTATAAAAGGGAGAACATCATTCTAGGTTAGTTTAGTATCTGAAGCATCAGCAGTTGATGGCTTGCTGAAAGACTCAAAATGGCCAGAAAGAAACAATTTTCTTTAAAGACCCGTCAGTCCATTGTTGTGTTAAGGAAGGAAGACTACTCCATTGAAAACAAGAAAAATACTGGGCTCACACTATGACTGGGTGCGCAAGTACAGTACACAACATTCTCAGCGACTTTTACATCTCAGCCTCTAAATTATGTGGATTTAATATTTGTATTTATTGTATGTCGTCTTGTAAAGTCATTATTTTCTGGCTGTAGAAGAAAGTAATTGTTTTCTTTCCTTCTTTCATTCAGATCCAGCACGAGGTTAATCATCAGGGTGTCCTGCACCGCCTCTGCAGCGACGAATGTTTTTCCCGCTTCCGCTCGTCTAAACGACTGTCCATGAGCTGCTGCGAGAGTTGCGGTAACTGCACCATCACAGGAAACTATCACCTCGTACAGATTGAGGACGCTGTGAAAAAGTTCTGCAGCCCAGTTTGTATCAGCACGTATAAACAGGTTCGAGGAAAATCCATCTTCCTTCATTCTTTCATTGATCTTCACTGTTCTTCTGTTTCAATACTCACATATTTAGAGTGTTAGCTGAAAAGATACAAACACTGCTACCTTTCAGATGAGCTGTTCTGAGTTGAAGCCCGTATAAAAACACATACTGAAACTGGCTCACACACTCCAAGTACCAATAACCACAGCCTTTATTAACTGGCTGAGCTCTTTCACTGTAATTGAGCAGAAATATCAGTCAAAATAAGAATATTTAGCTTTTCATCATTAGAGAAATATCGCCGAAGTTCAGCCTTTTCTATCCCAGCGTTCTGGAAAAACAGGTTCATGAGTTTGTTACAGCAGAGTTGATCTTTGACCAGTACAGTCATCAACTCTGACCAGCACAGTTAATGCTCCAAGTTGATCACTGTGACTAACCCACCTCCCTAATAGTACCTGCTCTGTGGGGGTCCTGATCATTAAAGAACAGAGTAATAAAGAGAATCAGATGAGCTACAGTCTAAGTGTAGCTCCTATATGGTCAGTACAGCTGATACACTGGACAGTGTGTGTAGATACAGGGAGGTGGTGTTAATGTTATGTCTGATCAGTGTGTGTATTGCTGTATCGTGTGGCTGTAATATGCCTACTTTGGTACACTGAGCTAGAAGCTGTTTTGTGATCTTTCTGGTTAGATTTTGCTGCAGAATCTGATCTGATCTGTATTGTCCTAATTGGACTAATTAAGCTGGTTGCATTCCACAGAAAAGTGGGAAGCGGGTTCACTGCCCCTTCTGTCACGAGTTTAAATCTGTGGACCAGATGCTGGAGGGAACGAACACGCAAGGCGTCATCGAATTCTTCTGCTCCTCGCGATGTGTGACCAACAGCCAGGCGTCTCGCACTCTCTCAGGTACGTTTACACCTCGCCGTGCAGACTATCGGTAAGTGATACAGTTCTGTTCTACTGTATTCCAGCACACAGGGGAACCTTGACTGTGAGGTTGAAGGGGCCAGTTGTTCACATTGGGGTTCCTGTGATTCAGTTAAGGTTCTTTTGGAAACGATTCAGCTCATCAGAACTTCACGCTGATTCGGGTGATTTCAACATACAATGTACAAATGCAGCAGAATTGAAAACATATAAACAAAATCATCTCCTGCCTCAAGTGGAGGAGTTTAAGTGTCTCATGGTCTTTTTCACAAGTGAGGGATGGATCGATCGGTGGCGGTAAACAAATTAGCCTAATTTCTGTATTTATAGCTAGCGTTTCATCCAGGAAGAGGAGCCCTGTGTGAAACCCCCTTCGGCCAGCTCCCTGCAATTCCTATCTTAACCACTAGGTGGAAATACACATCCTGTAGTTTTCGTCAGACTGACTAAAGCAGCGGCCTCGCAAGAACAGTTTAAGCGTTCACCGCATGTGCGGGAAAAAAAACATCGTCAGTCTGGCAGGTTGTTACCGTATGTGACTCAAACTCATCCAGGGCGTACGGTAACATCTGTAAAATTAGTAAAATCAGCGTCTTTCGCGGAAGAACCAAGACAAAGACATTCAACCCTACTAATCTGATACGGCGCGTACACCACATATCTGAATACAGTGAGTTATCAGTAAACAGCGGAGCTAGCTCGCACAGACCAGATGTGACCGGTACAAACAGTACAGCAGCAGAAACAACCAGAGAGCTAAAAGATACACAGCCAGAGTGATTGAGTTTATAGTTCTAGATAAGCAGCTCTTCTCGGCTGTAGAAGACGTTCTGTGGCATTCATGCGCTTTAATATTCCACCTGGATCCCCGCTCTGCTGTTCTTAGTAGAAATACTTTTCAGATGTCGTTCTTCGGGAGCTGTATCAAGCGGTTTACGCCCACATAGACTAGCTTCTAATTTAGTTAAAAATATTATTCTTCGTCACATGAGCTCGTTAAAATGGTAATAAACCAGTTTAGACCTTGTTTCATGACTTGCTTGTGCTAATAGTAGCCCTGCCGTGTCTAATAGCCCCGCCCTCAATCGGTATCGGCTGTCGGCTGATCGCGCTGAAAGATGATCGGCGATCGGAACCGGCCTCAAAAACGCTGATCGGTCCATCTTTAGTTCCTACTCTTACCTGTGGTCACGAGCTTTGGGTAGTTACTGAAAGAACGAGATTGTGGATGCAAGCTGAGTTCTCTCCGTAGAGTGTCAGGTCTCACCCTCAAAGATAGGATAAGGAGCTTGATTATACGGGGCGTGGCGGGGGAGGCTCAGAGTCAAGCTGCTACTCCTCCACATTGAGAGGAACCAGTTGAGGTGGTTCGGGCATCTGGTTAGGATGCTTCCTGGACGCCTTCCTGTGGAGGTTTTCCAGACATGTCCGATCGGAAGAGACCCCGGGGAAGACCTAGGATACGCTGGAGAGATTATATCTGTCGGCTGACCTGAGAACGCCTCGGTATCCCCCCAGAGGAACTAGAGGAGGTGGCTGGGGAGAGGGAAGTCTGGATTTCTCTGCTTAGACGGCTACCACCGTGACCCGGCTTCCCGGAAAAACAGTATATAATGGATGGATTTCCGTCCAAGGTCTTAAGTTTAATTTAAGTTTAATTCTAGTGCAAGCCAGAGGTGGCAGTGGCAGGAAAAACTCCCTTGATAAAAGAAAGAAACCTGGAGGGGAACCCAGACTCAAGGGAGGAACCCACCCTCCTCTGGTCGACCCTGGATAGAGAGAGTGACCATCCTCCTCTGGTCAACCCTGAATAGAGAGAGTGACCGTCCTCCTCTGGTCAACCCTGAATAGAGAGAGTGACCGTCCTCCTCTGGTCAACCCTGGATAGAGAGAGTGACCGTCCTCCTCTGGTCAACCCTAGATAGAGAGTGAACAGCAGAGCTAATGAGATTATATGACTGGATACAATAAGAAGCTTGACTTTCATAGATGTTCTAATTCAGGAGGTAGTGATGTAGAGTTTGAGGTTCTCTCATAGGTTCTCTGTCCGAGTGAGCGATGGCACCAGCTGTAACAGGTTTTCATCTAGCAAAATAAATACTGGAGTGCAAATTAAACAAGTAGTTTGTGGGATCAGAGTCCAGATATGAATGGTTGGTTTTCAGCCCAAAAAGGGGCAAAGAGTAAAAAATGAAGTAAAGAATCTTCTTTTAAAGCCTGTGTGTTTCGTAACTCGCGCTGATGCTTTTCACACAGGTGCCTCGTTCCCGTGTACAAACTGCCAGAAGTTAGCAATTCCTCAGTATCACCTGGCTATGCCTGATGGATCCATCCGCAACTTCTGCTCGTACGAGTGTGTTTGCAACTTCCAGGTATTTCACATTGTAGAGATGTTGTTTTTTTAGCTGTTCTCAGGAAAACCATACTGTGTAGCTTTGTAGTGAAAGCTTGTCTGTGTCTTTAGTAAATTAATCTTTCCATCTGTAGGAGAAGTTACAAAGACCACCTACACAGATGAACGGCGGTTCCGCAGTTGCTCAGAGCACCACCCCAAATGCGGCCCCTCGTGGACCCCAATACTCCAACGCAGCGTCTCATCCTCCTGCGTCTCATAATACTGCTAACCCGTCTGCCTCCTATATGACCACCTCAGGCCAGAATCCTCCATCTTTCGTGTCTACCTCAAACCAGAACCCCGTTCCACCATATGTGCCAGCACCCGGACTGGCGACCCCGCAGGACAGCCAGGATCAGCAGCCTGACGCTCCGGCCTCGGCACAAAGCACCGTCAGACTGACCTGCAAACAGTGCCAAAAGCAGTTCCGCTCCAAGCCTGAGATCCTGCAGTTTAAGGTGGGGCTTGAGCTCCTGTTCAGTTGCAGTGTGTTGCGTATGCGTTTTAAAGAAGCAGTCATGCAGATCTGTTTGTATGTGTAATCTGGTCAGTATATATGTATATTGTAAAGTGTATTCTGAGGTAAAAGGAAGTATTGCGGTATACCCATGTTCTCAGATACAGCCATAACATTAAAACCAACTCCTTGTATCAGACACAGCAGTGCTGCTGCTCCTCAAAGTTGCTGCTGGGCTGAGAATCATCCACAAACCAAAACTATCCAAACAGCAGTGTCCTGTGGGCGGCGTCCTGTGACCACTGATGAAGGACTAGAGAACACAAACTGTGCAGCAGCAGATGAGCTACTGTCTCTGACTTTACATCTACAAGGTGGACCAGCAAGTAGTAGGAGTGTCTAATAGAGTGGACAGTGAGTGGACACAGTATTTAAACACTCCAGCAGCATTGCTGTGTCTGATCCACTCACACCAGCATAACACACCACCACCACGTTAGTGTCACTGGAGTGCTGAGAATGACCCACCTCCCTGGGTGTAGATAGATGCAAGGAGATACTTTTTAATGATATGGCTGATCAGTGTTTAATATGTATAATATTTCTCTCTCTCTCTCTCTCATTCATAAATATATATGAATCTTTCACTCTATTTTTACTTTACTGCACTGAGTTTTTAGATAGGATAGTATGTCTTCTATTCTCCTGTTTTGTTGTTACTTTAATAACCGTATGGTTTCATCTGGTTCTTTACTACTTTGAATTCATTTATAAAGTATATTAAGAATTTGTAAATACAAGAATAATTGCATGCATTTTCTTTGAGCAGCACTTGTGTACTTTAAACCCTCCTGTACTGTTTAATCTGATTTCCCTTTAAAATCCTCACTATTTGAAAAATTGTAAGTTGCGTATGACGGTTCATTGTGGTACGTAAACAGTTTTGGAAAGCAGTCACGTTCAAATGAATTGAAATGTGATTTTGGGTCCCGCAGGAAGAATTTTCATGATGTGCTCGTGTGTGTGTTGCAGAATCATGTTGGGCTTTTCTGCTCGCGGTTGTGCTGCGACGCCTACAAGAGGGAGAAAGATGTGAAAGCGGTGTGTGAGTACTGCAAAGAAGAGAAAGTGCTCAAGGACATCACCATGTACGAGCATAAGCCACGGGCCTTCTGTTGCGAAGGCGAGTTCCACCTCTCTCCGTGTCCATATTGATTTTATTTTGTATTCTTTCACATGAAGATGCTGTTTTGTGCTGAACTCGCAGTCCGGCCCTATTTGACGTGTGTCTGTGTCTTTCACCACCAAAACAGGCTGCAAACTGCTCTTCAAGCATGACCTGGCCAAGCAGCATGGGGGCCAGTGCAGGACCTGCGCTTACTGCTGCAACATGACCCATAGCACCATCCAGAACCACTTCGGGGGCAAGCTGGAGGAGTTCTGCACGGAGGAGTGCATGTCTCTTTACACGGTTCTCTTCTACGAGGTGAGGACTGGTTTGATCAAAACAAGCTCTGCAGAGGTCGCCATGTTAGTGCAGTTTGTTAGAACGGGTGCCTTTTTAAACCAGAGAGCACCTAATTATTGGACCCAGACCTTCCGAGGAGGTTGCTCTGGTGTAGCTCCCTAATAAACCAGACGCAGACCGAGTTGCCGTCTTCTTGCTGCAGACATTTTTTTGGTACATGTAACAGACTTTCCAAGGCTGTTTTGACATGTGGGTGTGTATCATCTCCTCTTCACAAGCTCTGAATCGGCAATTATACAGCCCATGGTTTCGTGACTGAGACACTTTTATAATGAGAAGCTATTATAAAATACTTTGTACAACCCAAAGGCTGCACATCAGTCATGATTATGGCTTATTGCAGTTTAAGGTTTCTGTGTTTGACAAAAGCAGCCAGACAGTCTAGACTGTGACTGACAGTGACTGATCAGCTATAACATTAAAACCGCCACTGACCATATAGGAGCTACACTTACAGATTATAGTTAATCTGATTCTCTGTATACTTTATCTTACTGTTCTTTGATGATCAGGACCCCCACAGGACCAACACAGGGAGTTGGGTCATTCTCAACACTTCAGTGATGGTGACGATGCTGGTATGAGTGCATCAGGCAGTGTTTAAACACTGTGTCCACTCACTGTCCACTCTATTAGACACTCCTAATATTTGCTGGTCCACCTTGTAGATGTAAAGTCAGAGACAGTAACTCATCTGCTGCTGCACAGTTTGTGTTCTCTAGTTCTTCATCAGTGCTTACAGGACGCCGCCCACATGACACTGTTGTCTGGATAGTTTTGGTTTGTGGATGATTCTCAGTCCAGCAGCAACTTTGAGGTGTTTAAACACTCCAGCAGCACTGCTGTGTCTGATCCACTCACACCGGCGCAACACACACTAACACCACCACCTACTGCTGTAATCAGGAGTCTTTTAGTTGTTGTGGCGCCTGTGATCAGTCGGGAGCATCTTTCAGCTGTTCACACTACACGACTGAGCGAACGCAGAGTGATCGCCGGTTCGCCTGCGAGCAGAGGTTTTTGTTGCCGACTTACAAAATACAGTCACCGACTGAACATCAGGCTAAAGTTGTGTAGTGTGAACTAGACATTAGATGTTTTGTCTCTGAGATCTTTGTTTGTTGAGCATGATGTCATATGTCCTCCTTGTTTGTATTAACAGATGGCAAAGTGCTTTTGGTGTAAGACTCAGGGGACGCTTAACGAGAGCCTTAAGTGGGACGGAACGATAAAGCACTTCTGTAACCTGCGCTGTGTGCTGCAGTTCTGCTCTAAGAATGTTCTGCCGGACCAACCCAACAGCAACGGTATATTAAATTAGTTAGTTTAGCAGTTTTTTTCCCACCATAATCTCAGCCACTGCTGTCTGCTGGAGCTGGATTCAGTTCTCTAGTTTGGATCTGCAAGGTTTCCTCTGTTGGGTAAATTACACAGATAAATTATCTCAGAATAATTAACCAAGTTCCCACATTCACACCAGATTGAAAACACTTAACACAAATGTACATGTTAGCATTACATCCCAGGACACACAGAGTAACAGTGGATTTTAATACCCCAGTAGTGAGAGCTATTACTGTGGGAGTGCATTTAATCCACAGTTGTTACCCTCAGACTGTAAACACTACACACACTGCAGTTTCATACTGGATCAAAATCACTCCACAGTCATTTGTCAGACTGTAAACACTACACATACTGCAGATTCATACTGGATTAAAATCACTCCACAGTTATTACTGTCAAACTGTAAACACTACACACACTGCAGATTCATACTGGATTAAAATCGCTCCACAGTTATTACTGTTAGGCAGTAAACACTACACACACTGCAGATTCATACTGGATTAAAATCGCTCCACAGTTATTACGGTCAGGCTGTAAACACTACACACACTGCAGATTCATACTGGATTAAAATCACTCCACATTTATTACTGTTAGGCAGTAAACACTACACACACTGCAGATTCATACTGGATTAAAATCGCTCCACAGTTATTACTGTCAGGCTGTAAACACTACACACACTGCAGATTCATACTGGATTAAAATCACTCCACAGTTATTACGGTCAGGCTGTAAACACTACACACACTGCAGATTCATACTGGATTAAAATCACTCCACAGTTATTACGGTCAGGCTGTAAACACTACACACACTGCAGATTCATACTGGATTAAAATCACTCCACAGTTATTACTGTCAGACTGTAAACACTACACACACTGCAGAATCATACTGGATTAAAATCGCTCCACAGTTATTACTGTCAGGCTGTAAACACTACACACACTGCCGATTCATACTGGATTAAAATCACTCCACAGTTATTACGGTCAGGCTGTAAACACTACACACACTGCAGTTAATTTTTTCCTTTTGACTTCATCGCTGCAGGTATCACTGCTGCCGCCGCCACTGCAGCCCAGGCGCCGCTGTCCCTCTCTAAAGGCATGCCTGTCATTGGCGGTGTTGTTTCCCTGGCATCCGCGCTGGCTGGCAACACTGCCCTTACAGGTAGGCTCAGCTCCAGTTAACATTAACAGGCAGAGACGGAAAGACACCACTTACTCCTTAAAAATATGAACGTTCATTCTTTCTTTTTGTTAAGCTGACCAGATGGTTTTAATTTAAGATGAACTTACAATGTAAAAGCACACACATGGGCTTTCCTGTTTAGCTCGTAGTTGCTATTATGATAACATTAGTCTACTATTACTGGACTTAACCGTTTGTTCACAGGATTTTGCATGTCCTGCTGGTATTAGACTGATACAGCTACTAGATAATAGGATTATTGGCCTCTCTACTCGTATGTGCCTCTGTTTTAGTTCAGATCTGCAGTTTGTACGTAATCAGCGCTCATGTAACTCACAGTAATTGTTATTTACAGGAGCACTGCCTACCTCTAATGCCAGCTCCAAAATCATCGGTGATGTGAGTACAAACAATGCTTTTCACTTGAAATTGGCTTCCATGCACTGTCACGTCCGTGTAAATCCTGATTGTTTGTGTCTCGCAGGCCAGCACTCAGACAGACGCTGCAGTGAACGTTAGTCCTCATCAGCGACGGATGCTAAAGAACAAAGCGCTGATGTGTAAACCCATCATTGAAGAGCAGGGCATCCAGTGTCAGCTTCAGCCTCCAGAGCCGCTGTTTGAGACAGGTTCAGTTATGTTTTCCTCATGTGTCTGGTTGACAGTCATCCTGACCAGATAAGGTCAGTTAATTAATTAACCATGTTAATTAATTAATTTATTTATTAGACATATAACATGCATGCTAAGGGTATAAAGTGACTGACCGTTCAAGATACCTGTGTTTCTTCACAGGAGGACAAATATACATCACTGTCCAATAAACAGTAACCGTCCCCAAAATGTCAACTTTACCGGAGAGACAAAAACTTTCAATGCAAGTCAGTAGAACCGGAATTTCTTCCAAGCTGTTTTGGAGCGTTTTTGTTGGTCTGCTCAGCGTAAAATCTTCATACACTGTAAGCGGCGGCTGCTCTGTTCAGGTGATGCAGAAAAATGGACAAAAATGTGACAACGTTCTAAACAATTTAGTGATGCAGTGATTTTATAGAACCATAAATATCACTATTTCTCATCGTTTACGTTCAAGGCACTTGTGGTGGGTCACTGTGCTGCTAACTAGAAAATCACCTGAACGGAGCAGCGGGCGCTTACAGTGTATGAAGATTTCACAATGAATGGACCAACAGAAGTACTTCAAAATAGCTTGGATGAAATTCTGGTTCTACTGACTTACATTAAAGATTTTAGTCTCTCCTGTAAAGTTGACATTTTAGTGGCGCTGTTTTTTATTGGACGGCAATAAATACTGTGATGTGGTTTTTATTGGACATAATTACGATTACAATACGTTTCTTATCTAATAATGGAGATGTGGTTGTTATTAGTTGCAAGTTATTCAGAGTGGATTTATGTGGAATGGTTCATTGAGGTTGTTATCTAAAAGGACCACTCAAACATCTACTAAGTTAAATTTATATGTAATGTTAATAATGCTGTTTCACGATTTCACAGCCCTGCATTTATATATATATATATATATATATATATATATATATATATATATATATATATGCTCAAAACCTTCGTAAAAACAATGTCTGAGCATCAGACAGTGCATGTTGAGTCCTTTTGTGTGTGGAAAAGTTTTTAAACATTAAACTCCGACATAACTAGAATTTAGAATAGGGTATAATCCTAACACTGTTTGTACGGTAGTGATTTTATTTATGTTAATGTTTTAAAGGTACTAGTTCAGTTTTAGAAGATGTGGACAATCTTTTTCTGACAATGATTGTACTAGATGCTGATGAGGGGTGTCCTCATCAGCATCCAGTCTTCCTGTTTAGCTCTTCAGTCTATTTAAGGAGGCAGCCTCCATACTCATCGGACACAACCTCCCCCCCTTTAATAATAGTAAAGAATAATTAGAATATTAATTTTTAAACAGCGGCGCTGACGTCTGGCCAACAATATTACTGGTCGAACTCGCTTGTTATAAATATCAAAAGTAAAACTGATGCTTTTTCTGTCTTGCTTCCTCTTTCTCTTTCTTGTTCATTTTGGTTTTCTCTCTCTGTGTGTGTGTGCAGTAATTGACGAGAATGGAGAGAAAATCAAGTTGGTGCCGATGCCTGTGCCCATTCCAGTGCCCGTGTACATTCCTGTGCCTGTGCACTTGTACACCCAGTTCACACCGGTTCCTCTGGGACTTCCTCTGCCTGTAGGTCTTTCCGTCTTCACTCGGTTCCTGTTGGGCTTTTCAACATTTTACAACTTTTCTTTTTCAGTGTGCACAACTTGATATGGGACCTGTCTGAAATCAGACAGGAATTTCACAACAGACATGAAAAAAAACTATATATATACACGCATACATATATACATACATACAGCAATGTTCGACTATTCATTTATTTATTTATTTATTTATTTATTGCTATAACTTTTTAAATGTACTGGCAGGATGTAAATTTGATAGGACTCTGTTAAGGTATCTTGTATTGTCTTGTCTTGCTCCAGGTGCCAGTGCCAGTGGTCGTGCCAACGTCAGCGGACTCCACACAGCACTGTGTCACTAAAGGCAGTGTGCCATCTCAAAGTTCAGTGGAAGATGAGGATGCGGAAAAAAGTAAAGACAGGCCAGTCTCACATGGGGGTACGCTAGTAATCATTTCCAGATCGTTGTTGTTTTCAGATAGACTGGTTTTATATGAGCTGGGATTAATTTAGCCATTCTTATTCATGCTCAGATCAGGGCAGTACTTACAGTGGGGACCTGGAGTCTGAGGCAAGATCTACACCCTTCAGTTGGGCAGATGCTGAGGATTGTTCACAACAGCATAAGCCATCAGCCCCTTCGTCTCAGACAGAGGGGCCAGCCAGTGCTCCCGCTGCGTCCACGTCACCCAGTCCGCTTGATTTGGAAAAGGACTTTCCTGTCGGTAAGAAATATTCTGTTCAGTGAGGAATGCAAAATATCATACGCTATATTGCTAAAAGCATTCAGTCACCCATCCAAAACATTAAATTCAGGTGTCCCAATCACTTTCATGATCACAGGTGTATAAAACCAGCACCTAGTCATGCAGACTGCTTCTACACACATTAGTGAAAGAATGGGTCGCTCTCACGCTTCTCTGTCTGGCAAATGCGATGGATGAGTCCGAGTTTAGTGGTTGCTGGGGGAACGGTACTGGTCTGACTGCACTGTGCCAAGTGTAAAGTTTGGTGCTGCATTGTGTTTGTGGAGGTGGGCTCGGACCCTTATTTCCAGTGAAAGGAACTCTTAAAGCTTCAGCAGCCAAGAGATTCTGTATAACTTAATGCTCCCAACTTTGTGGGGACAGTTTGGGGACAACCCTTTCTGTTCCAAAATGACTGCCTACCAGTGCACAAAGCAGCTCCATAAAGACATGGAGGAGCAAGTTTGATGTGGAAGAACTAGACTGGCCTGCATAGAGTCCTGACCTCAACCTGATAGATCACCTTTGGGATGAATTAGAAAGCCTTCCCAGAAGAGTTGAAGCTGTTATAGCTGCAGAGGTTGGGCCGACATCATATTAAACCCTATGGATTAAGAATGGGACGTCACTCAAGCTCATGCGTGTGAAGACAGATGAGTGAATACTTTTGGCAATATAGTGTAGATAATTGCTTACTGATTACTGTATTTGACGATCTTTCAAGTGTGAACGTTTAGACACACGTTTTATAGAATCGTGTTTGAATGAATCATAAATTCCATAAACATGCTCACAAAGAAATATACACTTTATCTACATGTAGGTTGTTTATGTTGTGACCAGAAATTCATTATAATAGTTTTACAGGTGTTTTTAATTTTATGTTTACAATTTATTTTTGACAGCGTCAAATGATCATGGACCATCAAAGGAGCAGAAGTCACCAAAACGCCGCAAGAGAGGAAAACGGGTATGTCTAGACGTAATAGGATTTTATTTATGTTTCATGTTTATTGCAACACACAGTTGTTTTCTTGTTAAACCCTTTGTTGTGTAGGGTTTCTATCAACATGTTTTTGGTCAGGCCGTTTTCTCATTAATTTAGTTTCAATCATTTTCTTTCTTTTGGAGACGTGTATGATTTGCACATTTGTGCACAACAGTTTTATCGTACTGCTTCTTTCATGTACAGTACGTCTGCTGCTGTTAAAATGAAAGGTTTTTAATGTGGTGAGCAAAACTTAGTGTGACGCATGAGTCTATAGCATCATGGATAAGACTGCAGCTGCTGAAAAGACAGAGCCTCGGCGGCTCAGTAGAGACTCAGACCTGGATGTGTTAAGAAGTAGAGCTGAAAGAATTTACACCCTTTTTAACCCACAGTGGTGTCTGAATACACAAGGTAACGACTTTGAAAAGCTTTACAGGTTCTGCTGTTGTTTTGGGGGTCTGTGGATGATTTACATCACAATCGGATAGCCTTGTGTGGAGGTTGAATTGAGTGATTTATTGATGTTGTGTTATGCTACTGAATATTATGATACTGAATTTGTCGGTCCATTAGCCTTGAACAAACATTTATTTTAAAGCTCTTATGGGACCTAATTCTCCAAAAGAAAGTTTTTAATGTAATGTTGGATGTGCTTGTACTCAAAATTGGAGCTATGGTATATAAGTGGTTCCATAACACACAATGTCATCGCTGTCGGGACAAAACCTCGTTTCTTCTTTATATTTATTTATTTGTTTGTTTGTTTCACATAACTTGTATCATCTGTTTTCCTTGTCCTCTATTTTTATGATTAATGGACCAACAGAAATGTGTGTTCCGTGTTCTCTAAACAAAATTTTGGAAACACAAGGCTTTGTTCTGACATGAATGTGTGTGGTTATAATATGTAACAATGTGGTATTATTAGGACATCTCACTTCCTTATCATCTTAAAACTAGGTGTCTTAACACTGGCGAAAACTAGCTGCCCACAGGGCAGATGCCATTTAATGTATAAATATATTGCATTTAAAAAACATTAAATTTAATGTTATAACATATATAAAATATATGCCTACAATAATGTGCTTAAACTGTTTTAAACGAGAGTTCAAAGCAATGAAAGTTGCGAACAACGGTATGAACACAGTCCAGATCTGTCTGTTTATGCTTTGTTGTTGCAGTACTTAATTTAAGATACACTATATATTAAAGTATTAGATGGATAATATTGCCACACGCTTCACACAAACCTTATTGCTGAGGACGATTCACCGCGCAAGTTCATTACTGCAAGGACTCATTATCAACCGAAGGTAAGATGGTCTCCACACTTTGTAATTGTCTGTCTGTTGTTTTTTTAATGCTTTCCACATAGTACTCAGGCCCTGTCCCAAAGTCCACAATTGCATAACATCTATGGAAAGACTTCTGGGTTTTTAACTAGAAAAATATTGCTATATGTTTTTGTATTGTTTACAATTTACACTCTATTATTGAAGTTATAAGTAATGTTGGAGTAATTTAAAGGTTATTTACCCTGTTACCCTAAATGTAGTTGTTTCAGTTACACAGTGTCCAAACCTGGCTTATTAACTACATTAGCCTCCACAGAAACAGTGTTAGCAAATTTGTGCCCAACCACCCTTGTGTATGCTACATACCTAAATCGTCACATACTCAGCTCAGGTTATGTGGAGTTCAGTATCTCCATTAGATTCAAATATGCAGCTTCTGACACTATATGATGTGCTGATATCTATAAAATGTGTTCAAACATCAATAATGTAGTCAGTTTGTTAATTGGATAAAGTCTAATTCAAATGTTTGGATACACCTGGCCAATTTGCATGTTTAGTTTAAACATACATTTAGTTTAAATGTAAATGCATATTTTTATATGTGCAAATATAAACTTAGCAAATTTGTGCAGTATCATTTGTTGTTCATTGCAAAAATGTTATTTAGTTATTATATATATGCTAAAACTTGTGACCAGGTGTGTTCAAAGTTTGGCATAGACTTGTACTTGGATGCTAATTGGAAAGCACCTTAACACTGATTAAAAGTGTGGACTTTGGGACAAGCCATTAGATTTCTCTGCATATGATTCTGGATTTTATTGAGCATAGATAGTGAGTGGTGTGCTTTATTAATTAAGTATTTAAAGTTATATACTAATTAGTATATAATTGTTTTAATGTTACCAGAGACTCAATAGTTTTATTTCATTCCACAGGTCAGTGCTGTATTATAGAGTTTATGCCAACAATCATAAAATTACGTACTTAAATTATATAATCAGTTGCAAACACTTTGTCATACTTCTGTTTTTCTCATTCGTCTGTGCACTTGAATGATGAAAAGACCTACACAATAACCCTACACAGATCTTAACAGAGTAGTAAGGTCTCTTTAGATATATATATAATATTTTCTGCCCTTGTTCGCAACTGGTTTCAGAAACTTGAGCTACTTTGCTGAAGTAATTGCTTGAACATGTGTTCAGAAATGTAAAGTAGTATTTGGGCACTCAAATTCTGTTCCCTTACTTATCCGAATGCCTCGTATTTTCATTAATATATCAACATAGGTCCTAAAACGTTTGACGCAAAACAAATCTAAAATTCCTCCTTCATTCTTACATTTCACTGACAGCCTAATTTGTTTCATGCCTGAAAATAAGACATTAGTGTCGGTGTATGAATGTATTTGGGCAGACTGATTTCTCAGATGAGCCATAATACCTGTTTCATGCTTCCTCAGCAGATCTATGCTGTATGTTTGCTGTAGGTGGCTGTCTTTCAGATTGCTTTCTTTAAAAATTGCACACCGCTGCTTACAATTCAGACATGCTCTAAACAAAAGAATGCCTGGAATATTTTCAAGTTTTGTTCTGAAGTAGTTTTTTGTCCTTTAACAAAAGGTTTTACCTCGGGGGTTTAGTTTTTGTGCCTTTTTTTCTTTAGTCATCTAACATCTTATGATCACCCTAAAAAGATGCTATTAAAATGGTTTTTAATCTATTTAGGCTCTTCAGAACCAATTCTTAAAAGGTGTTTTTTTTTTCTTTTTGTTCAGGCTACTGTTGTGGAAAAGCTGAAGAAAGAACCGGACATACAAACAAACTGCACACAGTCTTTCTCAGATGCTGATTTAAGTCAGTCAAATATAAAAATATGTCAACCTAAGACACTGGAGACAAATGCTTCAAGTAGCTTGGACAATATTGTATCTAATGATGAGCAAGTTGAACCTCAGACGACCTGTAAAGCTGGCCCACGGCTTAGATCATCATCTCGGTCAAGGTCATCTTCACAACCTGATTTGAAACCATATGAAATGGTTGACAATCAGAAATGCCGCACCAAAAGTCAGTTCTGTATTTACTGTAAAGAACCTAAAACCAAACTAGCAAAGCATTTGGAGTGCAGTCACACAGAGGAAACAGAGGTAGCACGTGCTCTCCAATTTCCTAAAGAATCTAGAAGAAGGCATGTCTTACTTGAAAAGCTTTGCAAGAAAGGCAATAATAAGCATAGTAATGAAGTCTTTCGAAAAGGAAATGCCAAAATCAAAATTAAAGGAAAAGGTTCCATGACAAAGTACTTGCCATGTCAGTTCTGCCTGGCCTTTTATCTTCGACGTGCCTTGTTAAGGCATGAACACTCATGCAAGATGAAAATGAATTTGCAATCCTGTTCAGGTTCTTTGCAACAACAGGACATCAAGTGCTACTCTTCGTCTGGTCTTGAGTCCAGGCTTGAACCTACATCTGAACTGACTGCCCAGCCTCTTGCAAGTTTAAGCCCGATTCTAGTACCAAATCAGAGTTCCAATCCTGAATCTGGACCACAACATAATCTTGATTCCGGCCCCCAACTGAGTAGCAGTTTCTGTCCTGAATCCATCTCTCAACCCAGTTTTGAAATCTCCTCTTTGCTGAATCCTCAGTTCAATCCTGAACTTCCTAAACTGCCCTGTGTTGAATCTTGTGACAGGACCAATCTCGGATCTAATCCTGCTCCAGAACTTGGTCAACCTTGTGCTGGATCCTTAGATTCACCCAGTTCTAATCCTGTGCAATCTCTTTCTGAATCATGCCATCAGCCCAATTTAAAATCCAGTCCTGAAACAAGCCTTCAAACTGATATTGAGTTTTCTCATCAGGCTGCTGACACATCCTCTCTTCTGGAAAGTTCTTTTCCTAGTCCTGAATCTTGCAATCAGACTACTTGTAAAACTGAGCCCATCCCACAGCCCAATAAACCATGTTTGGAGTCCCCTGCAAGATTAGCTCCTGATCTTGGATTGCCACTAACCTCGGATTCATGTTTTCAATTCACTTACAGTTCCAGTCCAGAACCTAGCCCTCAATCTACATTTGAATCCTGCTTTCAGTTCTTGGAGACTGAAACAGATTATTACCCAAATTCCTGCCAGCAAACAGGTCTTAGAATTACAGATGAACCAAGCTCCCAAACGAATCAGACACATTTTGAATCATGCCTTCCATCCAGTGTGACATCCAGCTCTGAGCCCAGCCCACTAATTCATCCTGAATCAGGCCCTGGCTTTCAGCCCAGTCCTAAAATGGATCCGTCATCTGCTTCCGAAATTGACCACAACCCTGGTGGTGAGTGGGAGCCACAACCTACTCTTGAGTCCCATCTCAAATGCACTATGAAATCTAGTCCTCAGCCCCATCTAAAAGCAAATACTGAAGTTTGTCACAAACCCCGTCTGAGGCGCAAATATAACAGACGCACAAGTTTGAGATCAAGTTCATCGTACAATTTGAGATCTAAGTCACCCATGGTGCCCAAGGTCAGCTCATGTGTCGATGGAAGTGGGAACAGTGAACACAAGCTTGATGAAGATGTCTCGGGTGAATTTATAAGCAGGAAGATTAAAAATGAACAGCCCACTTGTAGCATGGACTCTGATAGCAAGTCAGATGAAACAGGAAAGTTGGCTGAAAATTCTGATGTCTGTGAACCTCTGAACTCAGCATCCTGCCAGAACCAAAGTTCCCAGTCTGCGATGAAGTCAATCACAGAAATCAGAACGGAGACTGATTCACCCTCAAGTCCATTGTCCTCTCAAAATTCCAGCATGTCCTGTAGTACAGTGCCATCCCAGCACCTAACTGTGAGCAATAACACACTTGGTGGTCCCAAAGTATTGAGCAAACAACAGTTCTGCATCTACTGTAAGAAACCCTACACCAAAATAGCACGGCATTTGAGGCATCAACATGCAAATGAAAAAGATGTAGCTCATGCCCTGAGTTTTCCTAAGGGGTCTAAAAGAAGGCTTCTTTTGCTTGAACAGCTTTGCAAAAAGGGCAATTATCAGCATAATGTTGAAGTTCTTCGAAATGGAACTGGAGAAATTGTTCCTAAAATCAGAAGAAAAGGGGGGCATTCCATGATGGAGTATTTACCCTGCCAGTACTGCCTGGCTTTTTATCTCCGACGTGCCTTGTTAAAACACGAGCGCTCATGCAAGATAAAGATGAATTTGCAGTCAGATTCAGATTTTGTGCAACAAGAGGACACAAAGTCTCAATGCGATCTGGAGTCCAGTATTGAACCTACATCTGAGCTGATCTCTTTGCCCCATCCCAGATTAAGCCCAGTTCCAGTGCCAAATCAGAGTTCCAGACCTCAGCCTAATCTTGACTCCAGCCCCCAAGTCAGTGTCTGTTCCAATCTTGATCTCTTAAAACAACCCAGTTCCGAATTATGCGACAGGACTGTGCTCAGATCAGATCTTAGACCTGGTTCACAATTTGGGCAACCTTGTGCTGAATTGTTCAGTCCATTTAATTCCGATCTTGGTCAATGTTCCAGTCCTGAAGAATGCCGTCAGCCAGATAGTCCTGAAATAAGTCTTCCTAGTCCCGAATCTTGCCACCAAACTCCTTTCAGGACAGTTCCTGAACCAATCCCACAGCCTAATAAACCACATTTGGAATCCACTGCGACCTCTGATCTAGAACTCAGACTACCACTCACTCCAGATTTATGTCTTCAGCCTGCTTTTAATAATAGTCCAAAACATAGCCCCAGGTCTAATTTTGAAACCTGCCTTCAATTTATGGAGACATGCAGTGCTAAAACAGATTGTTACCCAAATTCTTGCCAACAAACTAACCTTGGAATTAGTCCTGAACCAAGTCTACAGACAAATCAGACCTGTTTTGAATCATGCCCTCCATGCAGTCTGACGTCAAATTTTGGACTTGGCCCACTGCTTCGTCCTGAATCAGGTCCAAACTCTCAACCTAGCCTTGACGCATGCCTTCAGGCAGTTGTCCAAGCCACTCCTGAAAAGGATTCCTTACCTGCTCCTGAATCTCACCATAGTGTTGAGTGGAGCCCACAACGCACAAGGTCCTGTTCAACATATAACCTGAGATCCAAATTATCACCGAAGGTCAACCAGAATGTTGGTAAAAGTGGAAACAGAGAATACAAGCCAACTGATGAACAATCCCCTTGTGAGGCTCGGAATGTTGATCACAAGTCAACGCTGAGCTCTTGCCAGAACATCAATTCCCAGTCAGAAACGGGACCAACCACAGAATTTGGAACTAAGACTAGTTCATTTTCACATCCATGGTCAGCTCAAAGTTCCAGCAAAACTTGTAGTACTTCTTCAGATACAAAACTGTTGCAACAATCTAAAATGGACAATAAAACACCTGGTGGTTGCAAATTATTTAAAAACCAACAGTTCTGCATCTACTGTAAGAAGCCATACACCAAAGTAACACGACATCTGATACAACAACATGCAAATGAACCAGATGTAGCACGTGCCCTGAGTTTTCGAAAGGGGTCTAAAAGAAGGCTTCTGTTACTTGAGCAACTTTGTAACAAAGGAAGTTGTCTGCATAGTGTTGAAGGTGTTCAAAGTGGCACTTCAGAACTAATTACTAATAAACAACTTACTGTGGATGATTCTCCGAGCAAGTACCTGCCCTGTCAGCATTGCCTGGCCTTTTTTGTTCATCATGATCTTAGGAGACATGAAAGTACTTGCAAAATGAGGAATGATAACAGCAGTGGTTGCCGTAAAAGGAAGACTTCAAGTAAGAGTGTTTCTTTGCAGGGTTATCTTCCTGGGGCTTGTGACAAAATTATTAATTTAATGCATGCAGGTGATGTCTTGGATCACATAAAAGAAGATTCTTTGATTCGTAAGTACGGCGACAGGCTTTTTGTAAAACATGGACACAGTAAAAAGGGTCAAGCGTATATATCAAAGAGGTTGAGAGAACTGGGAAGATTTATGCTGGCTGTGAAGGAGTTGGACCCAAGTGTTCAGTATTTGCAGCAAATATTCATTCCTTCCAGGTTTGATTTGGCATTAAGTTGTGCCAAGAAGATTAGTGGTTTTGATGAATCCTCCAACAAACGTAAGACACCATCTCTGGCCTTGAGCATCGGCTATTCCATAAGACAAACAGCTGAAGTTCTTTGTGGTGAAGGTTTCATAGTGGATGATGCAAAGGCTGCAGCTACCCTAAAAGAATATATTGGTCTCCTTAAGACAAATTGGATTTCTTGTGTTAAAGGTTGTGACCTTAACATCCCTAAAGACAGTGGCTTGGAGACTTGCTTAGAAAGCGCTACCACTGCAAGTCCCACATGTCAGGAAGTGGTCAGCATGGAATCTGCTCTTAAGCCTGAAGTAGGGACAAGTCCAAGGGAAATTCCAAGAGCAAATCCCAGCCAAAACCTCACGCCATTGCTCAGTCCGTGTCTTAATGCAGTTGATGAAAATGTGGACTACAGTGAACAAAAGAAGAGCACAGTCATGGAACATGAATCAGAGTTTTATCCAGCTAAGAAGAAAACTTTGACCTGTAGCCCTACTGATGAAGAGCTTTCAAGGAGCCCTTCTGCAGCACGGCGGTGCAAATTGGCAAAGAACATTAAAGTCAATTCCAAGTTCAGCTCCCTTTCTTGCCTAAAAGCCACTACTAAGAATAAAGTCTCTACTTCAAAGTCCAAGGTATCTTCTAAGTCGAGAGTAAAATGTGGTAAAAACGTAAAAACTAGTGGTGCCCAGAGAGCATGTGGCAGGAAGCAGTTCTGTGTTTACTGTAGTAGACCCACTGCCAAAATAGCAAGGCACTTGGGAATGAAACATGCAAAAGAGAAGGATGTAGCTCATGCCCTCAGCTTCCCAAAGGGTTCCAAAACGCGCCAGCTCTTACTTCAGCAGCTCCGCAATAAAGGCAATTATCAGCACAACATGAAGGTTCTCCAGAATGGAAATGGGGATATCATCCCTCTGAAGCGACCCAAAAAGAATACTACGCTGAACGACTATAAATCTTGTCCTGATTGCCTGGGTTTTTTTCTTAAGACCGAGTCCTGGCGGCATCAGCGGTCATGCAAATTGAAAAAGGATGGTAAAACTTCTTCTTGGCGGAAATGGTCTCGGTCAGCTCCAACTAAGGCACTTGCTTTGCTCGACTGTCTTTCTGAGGGCTGTCGGGACATTGTCCGCAGCATGAGAGATGACGACATCTCGAAACTGTTGAGAAATGATTCCTTGATCTGCAAATTTGGCAATAAACTTTGTGAGAAACGTGAACATCTTAAGCCCCAACACAACTACATATCCCAAAGGATGAGGGAACTTGGGAGATTTATGTTGGCTGTGAAAGAGCTGGATCCAAGCGTTGAGTATCTGCATCAAGTATGCACTGAATCCAGGTTTAATTTGGCTTTGGAGGCTGCAAAGAAGCTTGGCTGTTTTGATCAGCACTCTAACAAATTCAAAACTTCACTGATCGCCTCGAAACTGGGTTATTCCTTGAAACAGGCCACGGAAATTGCACTGGGAGAGAATATTATGGGAGATGTATCTGCAGCTCAAGCAAAAAAGTTTATTGAGCTCCTTGAGACTGACTGGGTTACATATATATCCTCCCATTCCTGTAACATGCGAAGCCCTGTTAACCCGAGCAAGGAAGACGTTGCAGGTCTTACGGACGATCTTCTCAAACTGCAGGACTTTCTTAGTCGTGCCGAAGAGCAGGCTAAAAGGGAACTGATGGAAAAGCCTAATCGTGACGTGTGGAAGAAATTGCGCAATACACTTCTTGGTACAGTTGCTCTTTTTAACAGAGGGCGGAAAGTCGATAAGATACTTCTCGAACACTACAGAGAGAGAACCAAAGAACCTTTCAGTGGAGACGTGTGCAAGACCCTAACGAAGGTGCAGCAGAGTCTGAGTGGCAAGTTGATCAAAATTGAAATCCCTTGTAAGGATGGAAGTACGATTCCTGTCTTACTCACTGAAAGAATGGAGTCGTCCCTGGACATCCTTAATAAGCACCGTGAGCATGTAGGAGTCCCTTTGGACAATCATTTCCTCTTTGCTCGAATGGAGGCTTCTACTCACGTAAGAGCCACGGACTGCCTGAAAGATTTCGGCCAGAGTTGTGGCGCAAGCAAGCCCGAAAGTTTTACTTCTGTACATACACGAAAGTGTGTAGCTGTTGTATTCCAGATTCTGAGCCTTAATGACAGTGAATTGCGGCTCGTTGCTGAGCTTGTGGGCGACGACGGCTTTAACTGGGAAAGACTGAATGAAAATTCCCAGCAGTTGGCAGAAATCTGCAACCTGCTACTTAAAATGGACCAAGAAGCTCTTCCACATGGAGGAAGTTTTCATAACACAGGAAACGTGACTCCTTCAGCCAGAAAACATATTGCCGTTGGTGGAAAAAAGACCAGTAGAGGTATTTGCTTGTTTATTTCTTTATGCATGTTCTTCATACACAGGACAAAAAGACTTTGACCTTTAATATTAGTCCAGTTACAGTGTTTCTTATTGGCCATTCCTCTTTACTTTTGCTTCTAATGCTATTTTATTAGGTTCTGGTTCACCAAAAGACAAGAGACGGAAATGGAGTGTGGAAGAACAGCAAGCTGTGCGTATGCACATGGCAAAGTATATATCCCTCATGAAGGTACCGGGCAAAAAGGACTGTTTGGACTGTATAAAGATTGAGCCAGATGCTCTCAAGTCAAGAACGTGGAGGGACGTCAAGTATTACGTGCACAACGTCATACAGTCGAGCAAGAAGAGAACGAAATCAAAGCAGATGGAAGATGACAGTGATGGAGAAGATAATGGTGGAGGAACTGATGCAAAGGATGCTGCTGCAGATGGTCCTGATGCTAAAAGAACGAAGCCTACATGCGTGTGAAGACACGCCTAGATGCGCCTTCGCCAGAATGTTTCTTTTATAATATATATATATATATATCTGATTATTTCAAGAGCTAACAAGACAAGCTTTTACTTGTAGAAATGTTTTCTACTTTCTTTTGTATCCTCCATATTATATGCTGCTGATCCCAAATGTCAAAACTCTCCATAGTCATTGGATGTCATCAGTTTAAGAGAATCTATCATTTATGCTTGTTACAAAGCTGGCATGTGTTATGGAAAACATCTGGAACATCCAGATATCGAGTCAGAAAACTGGTTTAAAAGTGAGAACCTTCATTAGAAATGCTCTGGCTGATGATGGACTGAAGCACCTGTGAGTGTTCTTAATTTCAGTGTATTACATTTCATTGTATGAGCACTTTATCACTGTAATGAGGCCTGAGACCTGATATTTTACTGTATGTTTGTCTGATTTACTACAGTTTTTAGTTCAGTGATGGAGAACTTAAATCAAATGTACTCAGATTGTTCATCTGTAATGATCACCTGCATCTTCCTGTGTTCTAGCAGCAGTCCACTCTAACAGCTGTTTTCTAATATGTTCTGTACTGTATTTTCATTTCGTTGAAAGTCCAAGTCTCTGGTATAAGCTTATTACTCTATAGAGTATTTTAGTGCTTCGACTGTATGTGTTCAGGTAACAATTCAATAAAAGAAAAATTGTGACGGGGCTTTTTGTTCTTTACTTTCATTATGTGCCATTAAACAGTTTATTTTTATTATTTCTTATTTCTTTTAATTGATTTTCTTTATTTTAATTTTCGCTCTCATTGTGTGGCATTTGTTCTTTCTTACTCATTTGTATTATAGTTGCTTATTTTCTTCTATTCTGTTTACAGGTTTGATTAAGAAGGTTAATGTGATGAGACCCACAACTTCATGTCCATGTTGTGATGCAGCATTAAAGATGAGGTCCTGAAGTAGGAGGTGTTGAAGCGTTTATGTGCTAGTTCAGGAGTGAAAATGTCTTTCTTGCAGGGACGGAGACGGCCGGGAGGAGATGCAGCGAACGGCTCCTCGCCAAGCTCAAAGATCCATCACGTGTATGGAGTGAACGCCTGGGCCAGCTGGGTGCAGTGGAGGACCCAGCAAGCGGAGGGTGAGCAGGTCAACACGGTCCTGCGTCCACAAACGTGTTCTGATCTTTTCTTTATGTTGAACCACGCGCTGTATTGTCAATGCTAAGGTTGCTGTCACTATTATTGATGTTGCTAAGCAACAGTCTTGGGACCTGAGCTTTTTTCTTTCTCGCTCGCTCACATTTGCTCTCGCTCTGTCTCTCTCTCTTGCTCTCATATTATCTCTCGCTCTCTCTCGCTCTCATTCTCTCTCGCTCTCATTCTCTCTCTCTTGCTCTCATTCTCTCTCTCTTGCTCTCATTCTCTCTCTTGCTCTCATTTTCTCTCTCTTGCTCCCATGCTCTCTCTCGCTCTCTCTCTTGCTCTCATGCTCTCTCTCGCTCTCTCTCTTGCTCTCATTTTCTCTCTCTTGCTCCCATGCTCTCTCTCGCTCTCTCTCTTGCTCTCATGCTCTCTCTCGCTCTCTCTCTTGCTCTCATTTTCTCTCTCTCGCTCTCATTTTCTCTCTCTCGCTCTCTCTCTCTCTCTCCCTCCCCTTGTGTGCTTGTAATTATTTGAAATAGTTTCTGAATGTTTTGGTGATGTGAGTTTTATTTTTCTGGATTACGGTGTGTTTCACAGTCTGGACTGTGATGCTGTTTGGTATCAGCCTTTACAATTGAAATGTCTTTTGTTATATAAAGTTTTGTTGAGTAATTTGTTATGTAATGTTAACATCAGTGCAGAGTCCCCCCCTTGCAGCGTCGCCGCTCTCATGACTCACACGTTTGTGTCAGAAATAAATGTCACTCTTGCAGCAGAGCTTGGACTGACCCACCGTGCGTCTTAATGACTTTTCCCTCTGTGTCCTTGCCAGCGAGTGCTCTGACTGTGAAGGAGGACGTGTTGCAGTGCAGCTCTGCGGAGCTCAGCGACGGCCTGTGTCGTTTCATCAGCGAAGTTCGCAGGCCCAATGGCCAGGCTTACGCACCTGACAGCGTCTATTATCTGTGCCTGGGCATCCAGCAGGTTTGGGTTTCACAACTTTTACAGCATTTGTTTTGCTTCCAGCTCAGCCACCATTTCTCCCTCTTAAAGGGGAACGTCACTGATTTTTCTAAGAAGATCAATAAGATTAAGTGATTGAGATGTAAACAGTACTATAAATTGGGGCTGTAAATATAATCATATTTATCTTTATCATAATAAATTACATAGAGCATATTTTAATCCCAGCTGCATGTTTGCTTACAGAAAGAGCCAAATAAATAAATATACATACCTCCCTCCCTCCTTGTATCCAGACACATTGTCCATAGTATTAGCTCCACTGACCATATAGGAGCTACACCTACAGAATGTAGTTCATTTGATTCTCTGTATACTTTATTACTCTGTTCTTTAATGATCAGGACCCCCACAGGACCACCACAGAGCAGGGTATTATTTGGGTGGCAGATCATTTTCAGTCCAGCAGTGACACTGAGACATTTAAACACTCCAGCAGCACTGATGTGTCTGATTCACTCACACAGCACCATGTCAGGGTCACTGCAGTGCTGAAAATGACCCACCTCCCTAATAGTACCTGCTCTGTGGTGGTCCTGATCAAGTTAAGTGTTTACAGAGAATCAGATTACAGTCTGTAAGTGTAGCTCCTATATGGTCAGTGGAGCTGATGTAATGGATAGTGTGTGTCCAGTATCTCACTGTCCGCAGAAAACATATATATTTATTTTTCTATATCATTTGAGCACAACAGCAGTTGCTTATAGCCTGTGAGAGTTTCATGATGAATGGACCAATAGAAATGCTCCAAAGTGACTTACAATAAAACCTCTTCACATTGACTTACACTGAAAGTGAAGAATGTTTTTGGCCTTTACTGTAAAGTTTCTATTTTGCATATATGAGTTTATATAAATACACATACATTGAAGTTTGTATTGTTAATTATATATCTGTCTGTGTTCGTCCTGTTTTCATCTGTGAACGTTACCCATTTATGGACGTTGTTTTCAGAGAAGAGCGAGTTTGCTGTCAGAATCGCAGCTGATAAATTGTCAGCTCTCCAGTGACAGCTGGATGTGCTCAGTCACTCAGAGACGCTTTGTTTGCACTGTTTATCCGCTTACTGGCAGACTGGCAGGTGCATAACATGAGTAAACATTGCACGTGGCGTGTGCAATTGTTGTTGACCCCTTTTAAATTTGGGCTCAATGTTCAGCGTGATCTGCTTTTGACTGATTGCATTAAATATAACAGTTAATTTCCTGTATTTGTTTTATGCACATAAATATCTAAAATAGTCATTTTTGTACAATAAAAACTTCTACACAATAAATTAAAAATACATACTATTTACTAAACATGTTTAGATGTTTTCTGCAATATTTCAAGAATTGGGGGAAATAGTTTTACATTACATACTTTGTCAGTCTATATATCTTCAGATTTGTTTTTCAATTTTATTATATGTATATTAAATATATTATTATTAAATCATCTACCGCTCTGTTAACTATTCTATTTTGTTATCCATAGTACTTAACAATTATTGTTTTCTTCATCCAGTTATATTATTTATTATTGTATCTTATTACTTTTGAGTGGCTGTTTGTGTAGACACTGTACCTTAAACACACTGTACATAATTTTAATAACACTTTGTAGTTATGTTTGTTTATATATTATTTTGGTATATTGTCTTTTTTTCATTGTGTCTTTCTTTTCTGCAGTACCTCCTTGAAAATGGGCGACTGGAGAATATATTCATGGATGGCCCGTACAGCCAGTTCACCACAGACCTCACCAGGCTGCTTAAGGACGGGGAGCCCACCTTACCCCCTAGTGGTAATATATTAATTCACAACAGCCAACTTCCACACAGTGTATATGTGTGTGTGTGTGTGTGTGTGTGTGTGTGTGTATATATATATTGTGATGTAAAACTTTTTAGTTTGAGCTATAATTTACTCTTGAATATATGAACTGAATTAATCATTAATCAATAGCTACCATATCTATAGGCTGTTTTGCTGTTTATGATCAGATTTGATAAGCTGATAATCTTTCTGGGTCTGCTGTGTGAGCTGAGAGTTGCTGAGGGTTTGGAACCCTTCTTTCTTCTCCAGAAAGCTTTTCCTGACAGTTTTATTTTTAAGAGTGAAGCAGAGGGACAGTGTCCTCATGCTCACCCACGAGGAGGAAGACTGTGTTTAATGATGATGACTCTGACAGGTGCAGCGAGTTTCATTCTATTCCTGTGTTTTTGTCTGCAGGCTTTTTGCAGTCGCGTGTTGAGGAGGGCTTCCTGTGGGAGTGTAAACAGTTGGGCGCTTTATCCCCCTTTGTGCTGCTCAACACGCTGTTGTTTTTCGGAGTCAAACTGCTCAACCTAAAAACTGTGGAGCAGCACGAACGCCTTTCCTTTTCTAACATTGCCCGCTGTACCCGGACCACCGCACAGGGCACGTCATCTTACCTGAGAGTCAGGTTAGCAGGAAATGATGACGACCCAGAGAAGCAAGGTCAGTCCGGGGGGCCATTGCCAAAACCACCTTTGGCCCTTGAATGTCTGTTTGCTTGAACACTACCAGTCCAAAGTTTAGAAGCATTTTTAATATTAATTACATTTTTATTTTTGTTGTTTAATATCCAACATCCGATGCAAATAAAATACTCTAAACTTCACATGTAAGTCAATTTTAGATATTTTTAGTCAGGTATTCAAGGATGGATTGTATCCAATAATTGTCTTTTTAGTTCATTAATTTAATTTCCAGTAATTAATAATCTGATTTATGTGCACTTAACAAGCACCATAGCCTGAGAGTTTAAAAGTCTTTATCTGATCAATAAGTGTATTTACACCAGTAAGATCAACAGATATGATTAGAACAGAAGTAAATAATCATACATACAATATAAAGTAACATGAATATCTTATTGTGAAAGAAGTAGATCATATCTTGAGCTCCAGTTTGAAGAACAAAGTGTAGTTCCAGATTTCTCCTGGACGCCCCAGACATTGTATGAATGTATTCAGTTCCTTCAATCTTGATTTAGCTTAATGAAGTACTGAGCAGTTAAAGCAGGTATTAGATGAGAACTTTAAATAGTGTTTTACTGAGTAAATAAAGCGTCCTGTCTGGAACAAACAGGTTTTAAATAAAATAATGCCTCGAAAACTTTTACACAGTACTGGTCTATGTTTCCAGTTTATTACATAACCTTGTAAAGTTGCATGGATCTTATGTATTCTAGTTTTTTGCACAATATACACATTTGTTCTGTGCTACATATTCGGTGCAGATCTTAATAAATGGATAAATACTCCGGACTGCATGTTTTTTTTTTTTTTAAGTATATGATGTTCATGGTTAACATTTCTAGAACACTGAACCAACTACATGCATCATAAAAAGACAGATTTGGGCCAATTAGGGTGCCGGCAAACAACGACATCCAGTTCAGAGGAAATATATGAACTGCCTAGTAACAAGAACCTGTTTTATATTTATATTTATTTTCATATTTACTTTCTTAAATACTGAATTAGGAAAAACGTTATACTCATTGTCCTTTCTAACCTTGGCACTACTTGGTAGGTCTTCTTTGTTTGAAACTTGAGATATTAAAGATGATTGTGGGTCATACAAACGGCTTTAATGGACATTATATATTTTTGGTAATTTATATATGGTCTTGTGCAGGTCCGGTTGTCCTTGGGAAAAGAAAGAGGGAGGAAGATGAGGAGAATGAGGAATACCTGGAGATGCCGGAGAATACTGAGAACCCTTTACACTGTCCTGTTCGACTGTACGAGTTCTACCTCTCTAAATGGTGAGAACCAGCATACCAGGAACTGAGGGTTTATCTGCATTCATGTATTTACACGTTTACTTCATGCCTAGTTATGTGGGCAATGGCGTCCGCAGCTTTTTTTCCTTGTTTGTTTTGGTGGCAGGAAATGATAAGTATGACAGAAATGTTAAGGCTGCATTTTCTTGCAGAACAGCAAGAGTAGCTTTAGTAGCTTTCAGTTAATAATAAAACTTGTACGAACAAACACTTGTGATATGAATTTTCCAGACAGTTTATCCCTTCAAATGGACTTGAATAGACATAGTTTGTATAATATATCATTCCACCAATATTTCTGATTAATTAAATATGAAGATGTAAACAAAAATATACACTCTTACTGTGAAACTTTCACAGTAATTTTATAGAAACTTGCCAAGCCTGATCTGTTTAGAATGGAAGTGAATGGAACCAGACATCCACCTCTAAAAGCTTCATTGCAGTGAAACACAAATAACATTCCAACAGTATTTGACCATCTCTTATTAATTGGAGGGTAAAGATGTAAACAAAGGGATTCAAACTCATTTGATGTGAAATACAGAATTTTATAGACCCTCCAATGTCAGTTTGCTTGAACATACATTACCAGTCAATAACATCCAGTGCAGATAAATTACTCACTTTTGGATATTTAGTGTCAAATATTTTTAGAAGTAGTTATTTAAGGATTGGTTATATCCAGTAATTATGTTGGGGTTTTAATTGGAATATCTTTATCTAAACCAATATAACGAAGGGATTCAGACGTGTTTGATGTGAAATACAGAATATTGTAGAAACTTGGTGGTGGTGAATGGAACCAGACGTCCACATTTAAAATCTTCATTGTAGAGAACACAAACTCAAATACCGTTCCACCAATATTTGACCACTTCTGCAAAATTGAATGGTAAATATGTAAGCAAACAGATTCAGACATGTTTGATATGAAATAATACACAGTTCTATAGAAACTTGCCAAACCTGATCTCTTTAATATGGTGGTAAATGGAACTTCTAAACGCTCCCTCCCAGAAATGGTTATGTAACCGCCTGATGTCGGAGACGTGAGCTTTGATGTGTTTTTTGACATCCCGCCCACATTACATATGAAAACTCAGGCATGTGGTGGTTTTGGATTGTAAATAAAACTATATTTGAGCTGCAGATGTTTGGTTCCCATCAGAACCAGCATCTGTATGTTTCTCTCCACGATGAACCATTTTAAACAGCGTGTACATCACTGTGCTATATTTTTATAAACCCTTGCATCATCAGTGGTCCTTGTGGTCTGAGCGCTCATTTCCTTTTGCCTCCGCAGCTCTGACTCAGTGCAGCAGCGTTCGGACCTCTTCTACCTGCAGCCAGAAAGCTCCTGCCTCCCCAGCAGCCCCATGTGGTACTCTTCCCAGCCGCTAGAGCGCGCCACGCTGGAGAGCATGCTCACGCGTATCCTCGCCGTACGGGACGTCCACCTGGACCCCATACAGCTCTCGGACTCCTCTGACGAGGAGAGCTCCTAATGGCGGTCCGGAGTCGTGACACGTGACTGGGGGACGTTGCTCTTCGGCTCAGGCTCTTTGTGTTTTCAGAGCTGACACAACGAAGGGAAGAACTGTGACTAATCATGCGGCGTTTGCAGACACCTACACACTAACGTGGGTTCAGGAGGAGATGAAGAGATGTGTTCGCGCACCACAGTAACTGGAGCGTGATACACAATTAGGGGCTCAATTAGTTGGTTTTATTATTGTTCTTACTGGAGAACGAGTGCAGACCTTACCAAGGCATGATCTCGTGAAATGACTGGCTCATTTGTATGTGCTTGTTTTGTTTTTGTTTGTTCTCTTCCACAAGCTGTTTGACATCTTTTCAAGCTGTTTAAGTTGAACTCCAATTTAAATTGCAGATCCCTTGAATTTGATTTGTTTTGTAACGATTAACACTGCCCGACTGTGTGGTTTGTTTACGGTTTGCCTGTTTTGTTTCTCCCTTTCTTTTGCAAATATACTCGGATATTATTCTGTTACTGACTTTGTGATATGTAGTCTATGTAAACTGCTATTTCTGGTATGTAGATTTTTTTTATTATTATTATTTTAATTTTTTGTCACGAAACTGCTGTACCTTTCCTGAGGCGAGGATCCAGACTTCTTGATCAGTGGAGCACCGGCTTGTTTTTGGTTCAAGCTGCAAGGCCTTCGCATGGTCACGAGTGGCCAAATCTATTCTGCAATGTTTAGCCACAAGATTATGCAGATATTTGCACAGATACATCCAGTGCCTGCCTACGATATAAGGCCAATTGTCATTTGCTACCATGGTAACACAGTCGAGGGCTTTCGCTAGTGCGCTGTGCTGGATTCTGCAGGTTTGGAGAACTGCACAGCAGAGAAAATGGTAAGGACACAGACATCAGCCCTCGTTCTTTCACTTATTGCGAGTCTCACCTGTGATCGTGGTTCTTTTCTAATTTGACCTTGCTACTCTGTCCTACTGTCAGTCGGCCGTCTCGCCAACGTCAGGCCGTTTGCTTTTCCCTGATAAATTTGTGCTCCAAAGCCTTCTCGTGTCCTGTATCTGCATAAACCTCCCAGTCGCCACTACAGATGTATGCATTTCTGACCCATTCCGATAAACTGAGCCACCATGGGCGAAAAAACTCATGCTTGTGCTGCCCGAGCGAGAAAGAAAGAGAGCGTGTGGGTGTCCACAGGGCACAAGAGGTGTCAATTGAGAGGGTATGTGTGTGGGAGAGGAGGAGGAGGAGTGCAACAAAGGCAAACTGACAGTACATGGCTGTTTTTGACAGTCGTAATTATCCATCTCGCAACAAAGCCACCTCTAAAACATCATCAAGCGTGTAGGGTCGGGTCTTTTTCCGTCACCGAACGCAAAAGGTAGCACGGCGTCTGGCGTTCCCTCGCGCTCCTTCGGCCGGAGTTATCCGAGCCACCTCCTTTTAGAATTTAATTGACATGAAAACAACTTAAGTCTTATGAGAATGAGCAGAAAAAGAGTCTGGTAAATCTGCAAAAGCCCTGAAGCAGCATCCCAGCACTTGGGGAGAGGAGAGGTGGGGGGGGGGTCTGTGATTGAGAGAGTTAGAGTGAGAGAGAGAGAGTGTGGAAGGAGGGAGGGAGTGAGTGAGCAAGCAAAAGAGAGAGAGAGAGAGCTGGCGTTGGTGTAGAAATAGGAGGCCATTTGTCAAACCATCAGTATTTCTGTATGAGACAGGATAATATTCTGACGCTGAGCTGTAGTGCTGAAATGCGGACTATGCCTGGCTTTCATGGACACGTTCCACACTTGGACTGCAGGAGCGTGAGGGACTTGGGGCTGTCCATCTGTTATGGCACTGATGTTATGATTTCTGGAGAGAGGCTACTCATCCTCACTAATGAAAATCATTATCACCATGAAGAGGCAAAGTAGACCGAGACCCTGGGCAAGGCTGATGCCAAATTTGGATCGGAGAGAGCAGTGAGTTTTTTTTTTTATCTTCCTGTTTTCTTTCACGCTCGTTTCTTTTTTAATGTTCGACCGACTGGATGTAGGACTCTAAAAGTACGGAGCATCAGGAGCGTCCGATCTGTTTGCTCAGCAGACCAGATGGTGAACTGTTACAGACTGCACGGAAGAGATGCGCCTGTAGGTGTGCGTCTGTTTCTTTGTGGTTTCATAAAGATACGCTCTTGAAGTTACTTCCATGCTGCCGGTTGTTACGATTGATTAAAGGGATATATATTGTTTGAGGAACTTTATATTTTGTATAGTGATACTCGAGACTTGCTGCTTTTCTCTTTGAACTTCTCAAGACTCAGGATACTCCCGTCAACCGCGGATTAATTTCAAGTTATGGAAAATATTTAACTGGAAGGACTTAAATCCCATCAACGCAGAAACTCAGGCTGAAAGTTTAACAGCTACTTGTTTACACAATGGGGAAACCGCTCAGTCGTCCCGGTTGCCTGCGCCAAAGCCCTTGCTGCTCCAAGAAAACCGACAGAGAAGGATACAATGAAGATGGCTATATCCCTCAACGCTCCATCTACGATACAATGTGCATCAACGAGCAGATTGACCACAGCTCTGCACACAGCACGCTGGGATCCAGGAGAGGTCGGGAAACTGACTTTTCCAGCAACGGCTCTCTAGGAGGTGACATGTTTGACACCAGGTCTTCCGTGCTTCTGAGCAGTGGGAGAAAACTGGACGAGCGATTCATTTTTGATTCCTTGAAGCTGGCGAATGATGAACTTAGGTCACCAGGAGGGTTTGTGAGGTCTACGTCTCCGAGTGTGTCCTGTTCTTCAGCTCCTGGTGGATCCATGAACAAGAGGCATCCCCACCAGGACAGTGGCAAAAAGGATAACCTTTGTCGGCACTCCTGGAAGGTCCTAACACCGCCGAAGTTTCCAGATGCTTTGGAGCTTTCTCCTGGGGAAAAGAACTATCTAAATCCAGGGGTGGCCTTTTTTCCAAACAGCATGACCTCCCCACAGATTTCCCCTTTTTCAGGATCCCCCTTTTCCACTGGTACGCACACTCCATCAGTTTTCTTCTCCCCTTCACCCTTGCCCTACCATCAGCAGTTCCACAGACAATCTTTGCCCACTCAGCCCTCTTCGCCTAGGCCTCCTCTTTCAGAACTGTCAGTGAGTGCCCTCATGTGTGGCCAGGATATACATGAAGAAAGACTCGAGCAGGAGATCCGAGATGGGAATACTGTAAAGACAAGAGTTTTTGAGACTTTTAAACCTAAACCCATTGAGCCCGTTCAGCCCATTGAGCCCGTTCAGCTCATTGAGCCTGTTCAGCCCATTGAACCTCCTGAACCTGTCTGTGACCAGCAGCCCACCACACCAGAGCCAGAAAACGACACTGCACCCCTGTTGAGTTTCCAGACTTCAAAGGCACCTACAATTTGCACAACTTCAATGGAGTCCACTTGGCCACGGAGGCTGATTGGAAGAAGGAGGACGGTGAGACAAGGTGGAGCAGTTCACAATCTTCCCATCCTTCCCCCATTACCCTCTCTTCTTATACGAAGTGTCTCAGACAAAAAGCCCATGCCTCGCCTTTCCCCATTCCCTGAGCACCAAGGAAAAGTCGAGGGCCAGCTGGGTAAGTCCAAGTTAAAAAGTGAACTAAAGGACTGTTCACTGCAGGACTGGAAGATCATGCGCCAGATAGAGGAAAAGAAAGCAGGATTGTCCAAAAATGAGGAGGTGAAGGAGGAGGCTGTACAGGGCACTAGCAAAATGGTACCTGTTCAAGAGAAAGTTGAGGAGACTTGTGATGAAAACACACCTTCCGAATGTGAGGTTGAGAACTGGGAGGCTGTGCTAGAGATGGTTAACTCGCTTTGGGATGAAACATGGAAAGACACTGATTCACAGAATTTGGGCTCTTTGAGGCGTTGGCCACTCTTGCACCCTCCAACAGGATTTGGTGGCTCACAAGCACCTTCGGGCACAAGTTCAGAGCTAGGCGCTGAGGACCTCTTGGAGCTTGAGAGGTTAAGTAGGGAAGACTCTCTAGACTCAGAACTTAACGACTTATTCCTGTCTCAGTCTGATTTGCAGGCAAGGGAAAACAACAGTGTCATTATTAGACAGCCAGCAGGCAAAATTTTCAAAAAAGCAATGGCCCCGACCCTCCTGGAGCTTGGCACTTCTGAGGCTCAGCTTGGAAGTAAATATGGCCACACTGGATCGCCAGATTCCAATCTAACCTTGGATTCAGATTCTAGCGGTGTCTACATGTCCAATCCCAGCCAGACCAGTAAAGAGGACATCACTTCTGATGGGGACAGATCCATGTATGAATTAGACTTTGGAAGTGAGAATGAAGGGACTAGGACATACTCGCTGGAAATAAATGAAACCAAACTCTCGACGCGGCCATCTGTGCTGAGAGCCGAAAGCCAAGAAATCAAAACCAAAGGCATAGTCATGCAGGGCTCAAAGTCCGTGGACAAAGAATCTCTACATCAAGAGATCCACAACACTGTGAATGCATCAAAGAGTGATGTGCCTATGCCCTTGTCTCCATCAAAACATGAGGTCAAAAGGGCTCTACTGGACCCCGGTGATATGGATCCTTTCGTTGCCACAGACAGTTTCGTCTACCTTGCGGTTTCGGTCCTCCCCCCTCCACCGCAGGAAGTTGTGCCCCCTCCGACACGTGAGGAACCCTCACCCCCGACATCCTTTGCAAAACCTTGCCCATATCCTGACGAATGCGACTTCCTGTCCACCGACAGCTTTGTCTACCTGGCCGCCCCGGATTGTCACTTGCTGGGAACGGAAGGTCACTCTGTATACGGGGACTCGGTTGATTCTGAGGACAGTGGTTCCAGGGCAGACTTCGTTCTGGCCTCCACTGTTGGAGATAGCGACTGGGACTCGGACTTGTCAGATTCTGACCCTGAACCAAGGTCAACCAAGCCTGCGTGGGACCACTGGGAGGAGCTGGAACAGGATGTCCTTCAGGGACTCTTCGGCGAAGACCAATCAGAAGGAGAGACTGTGTGCCATGATGGCCAAGCACAGCAGATTTCTGGCCAGTGTGGCGAGTTGGCTGCTGTTGTCATTCAGGAGAGCAGGGAGGTGTGTTCGCAGCACACACAGGGGGCAGAGCTACTCGCAGAGGTGAAGTCTGCGTCCTAACAGCTATTCCGGAGGTGGCAAAACAAACTACGACACGTTTTAGAAAGCCGCGCATCATTCGTGTTTTAATTTAGGAAGCCGAGGTGTTGCGAAGCATCCCCAAATAACGACTTCCACACCTCTCGGTGAGAAGTTTTTGTTCAGGAACATGACGCAGGTGTTGAAAGAAACACGTTTCCAGGCTCTTATTTAAGCAGTATTATTTATAGGTCTCTTATTTAAGCAGCATTTTAGACTCATGTCATTGTGAAATGCCTAGATCTCTTTATCTGACGATCTTTATTTGTTGCTTTCGTTGATCATGTTAAAACAGACCAATCTGGCTATTAAGTTGTTGTGATTTGTGAAATGTCATGAAAAGGTTTTCATCGGAGAACAAATATATAGCGCAATAGAATGTCTTGTTAAAGAAGTACTATATTTGCTATATATTGTATATTCTATAAGACATAGCTTAATGTGAACGGCGTGATACCCAACGAATGTGACTGGCCTGGTGGAGACGTCAACGGAGGGCAGGTTTATTGGTTTTGCAGATGCTCACTTTCGTTAAATGTTTGTTTATTTGCTGAGCTCAGTTTACATGACACCGCACATGTTTACAGAGTGGCACACCTTCCCTGTAAACACATTAACAAGGCAATAGAAACAGTTTACTGTACTGTCCGAGCTGTCAATAAAGCAAATGTGAACGAGTGTAGACACATCTATCCTGTTTTTCCTGTGCCTTGCAGTAAAGTAACGTACTCATCATCTTCATCCCCCCCTTTCTCTCTCTCCTGCCATCTCTCTCCATCTGTCCCATGGCCTAGAAATATATGATTTCTCATGTGTATTGTATGAGGGGAGGGCATGAGCGAGGATGATTTTCTTGTGGCGATGTAGGGGGCCGAAGAGGGGCTATTTTAGGACAAATTAATTAGTTCACTCTTAATGAGGGCACATTCTAATGCATTGTGTGCCAGTGATAATGCACAAATGGGACATCGACTAACACCATGTTCCTCTGCCTGTTCTGCCACAGTGCAAGACTTCCTGCCACCTTTTGTATGCCTTGCGCTCAGTGTGGCTTCTTCCATCTGGTGCCTGCGATGTTCTCCAGGAACCAAACCCTGATTCTTAGAGTGCGTTCTGAAATTCTTGTTTATCACTTTGTGTCTATGTGTCCTGTAGCCAAGGGTGTAGGTTTGCGTATTTGGGTTTAAAGAAGTGGCCCTGTCAATACTTTGGGTTTAAAGAATTGGCCCCACCAATATTTTGCATTTAAAGAATTGTCCCTGTCCATACTTTGGGTTTAAAAAATTGGCCCTACCAATACTTTGGGTTTAAAGAATTGTCCCCACCAATATTTTGCATTTAAAGAATTGTCCCTGTCAATACTTTGGGTTTAAAAAATTGGCCCTACCAATACTTTGGGTTTAAAGAATTGTCCCCACCAATATTTTGCATTTAAAGAATTGTCCCTGTCAATACTTTGGGTTTAAAAAATTGGCCCTACCAATACTTTGGGTTTTAAGAATTGTCCCCACCAATATTTTGCTTTCAAAGAACTGTCCCTGTCAATACTTTGGGTTTAAAGAATTGTCCCCACCAATATTTTGCATTTAAAGAACTGTCCCTGTCAATATTTTGGGTTTAAAGAATTGGCCCCACCAATATTTTGCGTTTGAAGAACTGTCCCTGTCAATATTTTGGGTTTAAAGAAACTGCTAATAATTGTGTGACGTTATTCACATTATATTGGTGGATAACTCTGATTGTTGTTTAATCATGCTTTTATCTGATTGGCTGAAAGGGAGGAAGCTCTCCGAAGACAGGCGCCACCCTGTTCAAGTTTCTTACTGCCAGACTCTGAGAAGCGAGAGCTGATCAGTGAGCTAGTGGTCAGTAATGGGGGCTCTCAGTCCACAGAACTCAAACACTGGCGAACATGCAGTCTTTCAGACCAACACGTTAGATTCTGTGTAGATATAAAACCATCTAACAGGAGACATCAGGAGCTTTGTTGCTCCTTATAGCCCACATATAAAGGTCTATTGTTTTGAGAACCATAATTTGGCCAACATGCACAATGTACCGTCTCATTGTTGCATGTCTTGATTTTGCGGGTCAGTCAAATATCGCCATCTACCATCGAAATGGTGTTATTGTAACGTTTTAAGGTTATTGTAACCGTCTGTAAAATCAAATAAGAAGCTCGTCCAATAACCATTGAATAAAAACCTGCTATCGAACGTCTTTCCACTGTGAAAAATCAGGTCTACTATGTAAGCACGCCATGTGAACTAGTGTTAACCAGAAAATCATTCCTACCTTCTTACCCATCATACAAACTTAAGGCTGCAATTGAGCTTCAGTGATATTAAAAAGTGATGCATCCACATAAACTGTAAACGAGTTTCAATTATGTACGTACAAGGTATGTGACTTTGGTTGTCCAGATTTTATACACGTAAACTCTTACGGTATATGATCTGCTCCTAAAAAGAAACTGTTTTCCTTTATTTGGTGACCTCATGCATAATTAGATGAGCTTACCTCTGATTGCACAGAAGCAACACACACCAAATAAAATGACCGTCTGTGTAAATAAGCTCCGCCCACATACTATTTAGTGAGCTATACTGGTTACATGGAGCTGCTAGTATGTAGCGTTACCTATACCAGCTACTCACTTTTATCTGAACATAAAACACAGAGTAGATTAAAGTAGTCAGTGTGAAACTTTCAGTTTAAGATGATCTGCTTCAACCAGCACACAGTGATACTCACACAGCATGGCTGCTACTTACAGTCACTGTTGGAGGTTGTGGTGCTGATAAAGGTGGAGCTGCTCGTCTCTTCAGTCTGTTCAGTGTTGAACGCTGAGCTGAAGCTGCTCCGAATGTTGGAGAAACTGTCTGGAGTGAAATTTACAGACTGCAGAGTTAAAGTTCAGGACTCTGTTAAAGATGTTGGAAGTTTAGCTGCTTGTTCTGGAAATTTGGGTGTGCAGTTACATTCTGGTGTCTGTAGAGCTGCAGTACTTAAGGAGGAACATTAGATGAAGAATGTGGTGAACAGGATCTTCAGGCTTTAAAGATGAACATGTATCTCTGACAGTTGGGTTGTTTGTTGGGAAGGAATGAAAAGCAGCGACGTTCCCTTCACAGCCTGGAGCGCTGGATTTCTCCACCACCGTTCTGGTTACTTGTTGTTGTTGTGTGTAAATGTTGGGGGTGTAAATATTGGGGTGAGTCTGTTACGTAACAGTGTAGGATTTGGAGCTCAGCCCGTTTTATCCTCCCTCTTCTGTAAAAGCAGGATTTGTATCTGAAGAACAGAGTTTGAGGTTCAGGGTATGTACAGTTCTGAGTACTGAACTCTCACTATTACACTATAGAACACATACAGTACATACAGGTTTACAGTGTATGGCACCTTTCTCCATCTCATTAATAAGAATTCTTCTTTCTGAATATGCAGGTATATGGAATTATGTTGATTTTTGTGACATCACAAACACAGCGAGCTCAAATCAGGCTGTTTCTGCAGCTTAGTTTCCGTATACAGGCCGAGGAGTGAGCGTAGACGTGTCAGCGAAGTTTATGAACCACATTAAACGCTTTCCTATCAAAGAAAATGAGATGAATATGTTTTTCCCTGATATGGGCTCTTTAACTTAAAACACAGTCGTTCGCTTGACCTCTTTTGGCAGGAACCGAGTTGATGAAAGACATTTGGTTCATTATTCATTAATTCACTGACACATTCCGAGCAGCACTTATCACAGCGCTTTCCAGGCATTCTGCTTCGGAATCTTGCCGTTTCTCGAACGTCGGTGCAGAGAGTGAAAGCGAGCGGCTCAGAGTGTTGGCTGGGTGCTGCTGTGTGTGGGATGGTGCTGGGTTTGAAGCCAGGGCACGTGTAGGAGGAGCACAGCTGAGTGGGTGAATCAGTGAGTGGGAGATTCGCGGTCAGCGCGATTGTATTGATTTGCTGGGCTTCATATTCCTCTTTGTCTGCCTGCACTTCATCAGCCGAGCCCCCACTGATGAGGCGATTACTGAGGCGTCGTCGCCAATGTGACAGGCGTTAGATGCTCTTTAAAGGGGAATTCCACTGATTATTTATTATTTTAAATGTATACATAATTAAATGGTGACGATGTAAACGCAGTCATTCAGAGTGGTTCAGTGTGAAACGCTTCATTTTACAGAAGGAAGGGATGAGACAGAGCTGTTGACAGTGGTGGTGAAGGGAACCAGACGTCCAGCTCTAAAAGCTCCCTCATAATAGTTTATAATAATAGTTGTTATGAATATGATCACTGTCCAAATAAAACACATACCACCAAGATGGCAGCTTTACAGGAGAGGACAAAAACTGTCTTTACTTTTAATGTAAGTCAATGGAACCAGAATTTTTTCCAAGCTATTCTGAAGCATTTCTATTGGTCCATTCATCATGACACTCTTACACAATGTAAACAGCAGCTGCTGCTGCATTCAAATGATGTAGAAAAATGAAAATCAATAAAAATGGAGATGTTTTCTTTGGACAGCGACGATATGCTACCGGCACAGAGTACAAATTTGTGATTTTGGATTGTAAAAAAAAGGTGATACAGGTTATTCTACCAAACTGGTTTGAAATCAGAACTGGAAATACATTCAAGACTGAAATCTTTGGTTTTGAGTGACCGTATGGGTTGGGTTAGGGTTTAGTGTAAATGTAGGGGTTAGGGTTTAGTGTAAATGTGGAGGTTTAGTGTAAATGTAGAGGTTTATTGTAAATGTAGGGGTTAGGGTTTAGTGTAAATGTAGAGGTTAGGGTTTAGTGTAAACGTAGAAGTTAGGGTTTAGTGTAAATGTACGGGTTAGGGTTTAGTGTAAATGTAGAGGTTTAGTGTAAATGTAGAGGTTAGGGTTTAGTGTAAATGTAGGGGTTAGAGTTTAGTGTAAATGTAGAGGTTTAGTGTAAATGTAGGGGTTAGGGTTTAGTGTAAATGTAGAGGTTTAGTGTAAATGTAGAGGTTAGGGTTTAGTGTAAATGTAGGGGTTAGAGTTTAGTGTAAATGTAGAAGTTAGGGTTTAGTGTAAATGTAGAGGTTAGGGTTTAGTGTAAATGTAGGGGTTAGGGTTTAGTGTAAATATAGGAGTTGTATGTAGATGTAGAAGTTAGGGTTTAGTGTAAATGTAGGGGTTAGGGTTTAGTGTAAATGTGGGGGTTAGGGTTTAGTGTAAATGTAGAAGTTTATTGTAAATGTAGGGGTTAGGGTTTACTGTAAATGTAGAGGTTTAGTGTAAATGTAGAGGCTAGGGTTTAGTGTAAATGTAGGGGTTAGGGTTTAGTGTAAATGTAGGGGTTAGGGCTTAGTGTAAATGTGGGGGTTAGGGTTTAGTGTAAATGTAGAAGTTTATTGTAAATGTAGGGGTTAGGGTTTACTGTAAATGTAGAGGTTTAGTGTAAATGTAGAGGTTAGGGTTTAGCGTAAATGTAGAGGTTTAGTGTAAATGTAGAGGTTAGGGTTTACTGTAAATGTAGAGGTTTATTGTAAATGTAGAGGTTAGGGTTTAGTGTAAATGTAGGGGTTAGGGTTTATTGTAAATGTATGGGGTTAGGGTTTAGTGTAAATGTAGGTGTTAGGTTTTAGTGTAAATGTAGAGGGTAGGGTTTAGTGTAAATGTAGAGGTTAGGGTTTAGTGTAAATGTAGAGGTTAGGGTTTGGTGTAAATGTAGGGGTTTGGGTTTAGTGTAAATGTAGAGGTTTAGTGTAAATATAGAGGTTAGGGTTTAGTGTAAATGTAGGGGTTAGGGTTTAGTGTAAATGTGGGGGTTAGGGTTTAGTGTAAATGTAGAGGTTTAGTGTAAATATAGAGGTTAGGGTTTAGTGTAAATGTAAGGGTTAGGGTTTAGTGTAAATGTGGGGGTTAGGGTTTAGTGTAAATGTAGAGGTTTATTGTAAATGTAGGGGTTAGGGTTTACTGTAAATGTAGAGGTTTAGTGTAAATGTAGAGGTTAGGGTTTAGTGTAAATGTACGGGTTAGGGTTTAGTGTAAATGTGGGGGTTAGGGTTTAGTGTAAATGTAGAAGTTTATTGTAAATGTAGGGGTTAGGGTTTACTGTAAATGTAGAGGTTTAGTGTAAATGTAGAGGTTAGGGTTTAGTGTAAATGTAGAGGTTTAGTGTAAATGTAGAGGTTAGGGTTTACTGTAAATGTAGAGGTTTATTGTAAATGTAGAAGTTAGGGTTTAGTGTAAATGTGGGGGTTAGGGTTTAGTGTAAATGTAGAAGTTTATTGTAAATGTAGGGGTTAGGGTTTACTGTAAATGTAGAGGTTTAGTGTAAATGTAGAGGCTAGGGTTTAGTGTAAATGTAGGGGTTAGGGCTTAGTGTAAATGTGGGGGTTAGGGTTTAGTGTAAATGTAGAAGTTTATTGTAAATGTAGGGGTTAGGGTTTACTGTAAATGTAGAGGTTTAGTGTAAATGTAGAGGTTAGGGTTTAGTGTAAATGTAGAGGTTTAGTGTAAATGTAGAGGTTAGGGTTTACTGTAAATGTAGAGGTTTATTGTAAATGTAGAGGTTAGGGTTTAGTGTAAATGTAGGGGTTAGGGTTTATTGTAAATGTATGGGGTTAGGGTTTAGTGTAAATGTAGGTGTTAGGTTTTAGTGTAAATGTAGAGGGTAGGGTTTAGTGTAAATGTAGAGGTTAGGGTTTAGTGTAAATGTAGAGGTTAGGGTTTGGTGTAAATGTAGGGGTTTGGGTTTAGTGTAAATGTAGAGGTTTAGTGTAAATATAGAGGTTAGGGTTTAGTGTAAATGTAGGGGTTAGGGTTTAGTGTAAATGTGGGGGTTAGGGTTTAGTGTAAATGTAGAGGTTTAGTGTAAATATAGAGGTTAGGGTTTAGTGTAAATGTAGGGGTTAGAGTTTAGTGTAAATGTGGGGGTTAGGGTTTAGTGTAAATGTGGAGGTTTATTGTAAATGTAGGGGTTAGGGTTTACTGTAAATGTAGAGGTTTAGTGTAAATGTAGAGGTTAGGGTTTACTGTAAATGTAGAGGTTTATTGTAAATGTAGAAGTTAGGGTTTAGTGTAAATGTGGGGGTTAGGGTTTAGTGTAAATGTAGAAGTTTATTGTAAATGTAGGGGTTAGGGTTTACTGTAAATGTAGAGGTTTAGTGTAAATGTAGAGGCTAGGGTTTAGTGTAAATGTAGGGGTTAGGGCTTAGTGTAAATGTGGGGGTTAGGGTTTAGTGTAAATGTAGAAGTTTATTGTAAATGTAGGGGTTAGGGTTTACTGTAAATGTAGAGGTTTAGTGTAAATGTAGAGGTTAGGGTTTAGTGTAAATGTAGAGGTTTAGTGTAAATGTAGAGGTTAGGGTTTACTGTAAATGTAGAGGTTTATTGTAAATGTAGAGGTTAGGGTTTAGTGTAAATGTAGGGGTTAGGGTTTATTGTAAATGTATGGGGTTAGGGTTTAGTGTAAATGTAGGTGTTAGGTTTTAGTGTAAATGTAGAGGGTAGGGTTTAGTGTAAATGTAGAGGTTAGGGTTTAGTGTAAATGTAGAGGTTAGGGTTTGGTGTAAATGTAGGGGTTTGGGTTTAGTGTAAATGTAGAGGTTTAGTGTAAATATAGAGGTTAGGGTTTAGTGTAAATGTAGGGGTTAGGGTTTAGTGTAAATGTGGGGGTTAGGGTTTAGTGTAAATGTAGAGGTTTAGTGTAAATATAGAGGTTAGGGTTTAGTGTAAATGTAGGGGTTAGGGTTTAGTGTAAATGTGGGGGTTAGGGTTTAGTGTAAATGTGGAGGTTTATTGTAAATGTAGGGGTTAGGGTTTACTGTAAATGTAGAGGTTTAGTGTAAATGTAGAGGTTAGGGTTTAGTGTAAATGTACGGGTTAGGGTTTAGTGTAAATGTAGAGGTTTAGTGTAAATATAGAGGTTAGGGTTTAGTGTAAATGTAGGGGTTAGGGTGTAGTGTAAATGTGGAGGTTTAGTGTAAATGTAGAGGTTAGGGTTTAGTGTAAATGTAGGGGTTAGGGTTTAGTGTAAATGTAGAGGTTAGGGTTTAGTGTAAATGTAGGGGTTAGGTTTTAGTGTAAATGTAGGGGTTAGGGTTTAGTGTAAATGTAGAGGTTTAGTGTTAATGTAGGGGTTAGGGTGTAGTGTAAATGTAGAGGTTTAGTGTAAATGTAGAAGTTAGGGTTTAGTGTAAATGTAGAGGTTTAGTGTAAATGTAGAGGTTAGGGTTTAGTGTAAATGTAGAGGTTAGGGTTTAGTGTAAATGTAGGGGTTAGGGTTTAGTGTAAATGTAGAGGTTTAGTGTAAATGTAGAGGTTAGGGTTTAGTGTAAATGTACGGGTTAGGGTTTAGTGTAAATGCAGAGGTTTAGTGTAAATGTAGAGGTTAGGGGTTTAGTGTAAATGTAGAGGTTAGGGTTTATTGTAAATGTAGAGGTTAGGGTTAGTGTAAATGTAGGGGTTAGGGTTTAGTGTAAATGTAGGTTTTAGGGTTTAGTGTAAATGTAGAGGTTAGGGTTTAGTGTAAATGTAGAGGTTTAGTGTAAATGTAGAGGTTAGGGTTTAGTGTGAATGTAAGGGTTAGAGTTTAGTGTAAATGTAGAGGTTTAGTGTAAATATAGGGGTTAGAGTTTAGTGTAAATGTACAGGTTTAGTGTAAATGTAGAGGTTAGGGTTTAGTGTAAATGTAGAGGTTTAGTGTAAATGTAGAGGTTAGGGTTTAGAGGTTTAGTGTAAATGTAGAGGTTAGGGTTTAGTATTAATATAAGGGTTAGGGTTTAGTGTGAATGTATGTGTTAGGGTTTAGTGTGAATGTAGGGATTAGGGTTTAGTGTGAATGTAGGGTTTAGGGTTTAGGGTGAATGTAGGGGTTAGGGTTTAGTGTGAATGTAGGGATTAGGGTTTAGTGTAAATGTAGGGATTAGGGTTTAGTTTGAATGTAGGGATTAGGGTTTAGTGTAAATGTAGGGGTTAGGGTTTAGTGTGAATGTAGGGATTAGGGTTTAGTGTAAATGTAAGAGTTAGGGTTTAGTTTGAATGTAGGGATTAGGGTTTAGTGTGAATATAGGGGTTAGGGTTTAGTGTAAATGTAGGGGTTAGGGTTTACTTTGAATGTAGGGATTCGAGATTAGTGTGAATGTAAGGGTTAGGGTTTAGTTTGAATGTAGGGATTAGGGTTTAGTGTGAATGTAAGGGTTAGGGTATAGTGTAAATGTAAGGGTTAGGGTTTAGTTTGAATGTAGGGATTAGGGTTTAGTGTGAATGTAAGGGTTAGGGTTTAGTGTAAATGTAAGGGTTAGGGTTTAGTTTGAATGTAGGGATTAGGGTGTAGTGTGAATGTAGGGATTAGGGTTTAGTGTGAATGTAGGGATTAGGGTTTAGTTTGAATGTAAGGGTTAGGGTTTAGTTTGAATGTAGGGATTAGGGTGTAGTGTGAATGTAGGGATTAGGGTTTAGTGTGAATGTAGGGATTAGGGTTTAGTTTGAATGTAAGGGTTAGGGTTTAGTTTGAGTGTAGGGATTAGGGTTTAGTTTGAGTGTAGGGATTAGGGTGTAGTGTGAATGTAGGGATTAGGGTTTAGTGTGAATGTAGGGGTTAGATGGCAGGTTTCTGTACAGTGAACAATCTCATATAAAAAAGAGTGAATTAAGCAGAGAATTTAAAAACCTGGTGAACTTCCCCTTTAAACAGAGAAACTGTGTGTGCTGTCTGTGAATCGGCAGCTGGAGTGCATGTATGTGTGCGCTGGAGGGGGTAGGAGGGAAGTAGTCGTTGGTTACCGAAGGCGAAAGATCGAGAGGTGACGCTTATGTAAGATGTAAATGAAAGTGTGGTGGGCCCTGAGAGAGACGCTGGAGGGCTTTTATTTTTAATCGTGTTGTAAGGCAGCTGCAGCAGTGTGGGCTGCTGGACTGAAAGAGAAAAGAATGGACGGACTGAAAGGTGTCTGAGACGGAGAGAGTTCGGTGGACTGCGTGAGGGACTTGATGACGCAGGCTGTTTGTGAGCTCAGTGTTTAGGTTTTAGGGTTCAGTCTGTTTATAGGATGTACATTCCTCTCCGACTGCAGAGACCAAACAGGAACCATTCGGATAAATAACATTTCAATCCTACATACACTGAACTGCATCTACAGAACGGTTCTGCGGTTCTGCTGTGCTTCGTCTCCGGAGTTCTATGGAAAGTACTGTTAGATTTTCTTTCACACAGAGTAGAAATTAGTTCATCTACAATTTAACAGAAAATGGTCTTAAATATGTTTTAATACAGGGTGGTGTAGTGGTCAGTACGGTGGTGTAGTGGTCAGTACGGTGGTGTAGTGGTTAGTACGGTGGTGTAGTGGTTAGTAAGATGGTGTAGTGGTTAGTAAGGTGGTGTAGTGGTTAGTATGGTGGTGTAGTGGTTAGTACGGTGGTGTAGTGGTTAGTAAGGTGGTGTAGTGGTTAGTACGGTGGTGTAGTGGTTAGTAAGGTGGTGTAGTGGTTAGTACGGTGGTGTAGTGGTTAGTAAGGTGGTGTAGTGGTTAGTATGGTGGTGTAGTGGTTAGTACGGTGGTGTAGTGGTTAGTATGGTGGTGTAGTGGTTAGTATGGTGGTGTAGTGGTTAGTATGGTGGTGTAGTGGTTAGTAAGGTGGTGTAGTGGTTAGTATGGTGGTGTAGTGGTTAGTATGGTGGTGTAGTGGTTAGTACGGTGGTGTAGTGGTTAGTAAGGTGGTGTAGTGGTTAGTACGGTGGTGTAGTGGTTAGTAAGGTGGTGTAGTGGTTAGTACGGTGGTGTAGTGGTTAGTAAGGTGGTGTAGTGGTTAGTATGGTGGTGTAGTGGTTAGTACGGTGGTGTAGTGGTTAGTATGGTGGTGTAGTGGTTAGTATGGTGGTGTAGTGGTTAGTATAGTGGTGTAGTGGTTAGTACGGTGGTGTAGTGGTTAGTACGGTGGTGTAGTGGTTAGTATAGTGGTGTAGTGGTTAGTATGGTGCTGTAGTGGTTAGTACGGTGGTGTAGTGGTTAGTACGGTGGTGTAGTGGTTAGTACGGTGGTGTAGTGGTTAATATGGTGGTGTAGTGGTTAGTTTGGTGGTGTAGTGGTTAGTATAGTGGTGTAGTGGTTAGTATGGTGGTGTAGTGGTTAGTATAGTGGTGTAGTGGTTAGTACGGTGGTGTAGTGGTTAATATGGTGGTGTAGTGGTTAGTTTGGTGGTGTAGTGGTTAGTATGGTGGTGTAGTGGTTAGTATGGTGGTGTAGTGGTTAGTATAGTGGTGTAGTGGTTAGTATGGTGGTGTAGTGGTTAGTACGGTGGTGTAGTGGTTAGTATGGTGGTGTAGTGGTTAGTACGGTGGTGTAGTGGTTAGTATGGTGGTGTAGTGGTTAGTATGGTGGTGTAGTGGTTAGTACTGTCTCCTCACAGCAAGATGATCTGGGTTGGATTCCTGGTCCGGGTTTCTTTCACACAGAGTAGAAATTAGTTCATCTACAATTTAACAGAAAATGGTCTTAAATATGTTTTAATACAGGGTGGTGTAGTGGTCAGTACGGTGGTGTAGTGGTCAGTACGGTGGTGTAGTGGTCAGTACGGTGGTGTAGTGGTTAGTATGGTGGTGTAGTGGTTAGTATGGTGGTGTAGTGGTTAGTAAGGTGGTGTAGTGGTTAGTAAGGTGGTGTAGTGGTTAGTATGGTGGTGTAGTGGTTAGTATGGTGGTGTAGTGGTTAGTAAGGTGGTGTAGTGGTTAGTACGGTGGTGTAGTGGTTAGTAAGGTGGTGTAGTGGTTAGTACGGTGGTGTACTGGTTAGTAAGGTGGTGTAGTGGTTAGTATGGTGGTGTAGTGGTTAGTACGGTGGTGTAGTGGTTAGTATGGTGGTGTAGTGGTTAGTATGGTGGTGTAGTGGTTAGTATGGTGGTGTAGTGGTCAGTACGGTGGTGTAGTGGTTAGTACGGTGGTGTAGTGGTTAGTATGGTGGTGTAGTGGTTAGTATGGTGGTGTAGTGGTTAGTAAGGTGGTGTAGTGGTTAGTATAGTGGTGTAGTGGTTAGTATGGTGGTGTAGTGGTTAGTATAGTGGTGTAGTGGTTAGTACGGTGGTGTAGTGGTTAATATGGTGGTGTAGTGGTTAGTTTGGTGGTGTAGTGGTTAGTATGGTGGTGTAGTGGTTAGTATGGTGGTGTAGTGGTTAGTATAGTGGTGTAGTGGTTAGTATGGTGGTGTAGTGGTTAGTACGGTGGTGTAGTGGTTAGTATGGTGGTGTAGTGGTTAGTATGGTGGTGTAGTGGTTAGTACGGTGGTGTAGTGGTTAGTACGGTGGTGTAGTGGTTAGTATTGTGGTGTAGTGGTTAGTATGGTGGTGTAGTGGTTAGTACGGTGGTGTAGTGGTTAGTACGGTGGTGTAGTGGTTAGTATTGTGGTGTAGTGGTTAGTATGGTGGTGTAGTGGTTAGTACGGTGGTGTAGTGGTTAGTACTGTCTCCTCACAGCAAGATGATCTGGGTTGGATTCCTGGTCCGGGTTGTTCTGTGTGGAGTGTGTATGTTCTCTCCGTGATTGAGTGGGTTTCCTCCTACAGTCCAAACACATGCATGTTAGGTTGATCACTCACTCTCAACTGCCCGTAGGTGTGAGTGTGTTTTGGCCATGCGATGTACTGGCGACCTGTCCATGGTGTACCCCGCCTTTGCCTTATGACACTGGGATTGGCTCCAGACCAACACCTCCCCCCCAACCACCCACCCCCTCCCAGCCCCCCCTGTGACCCCGACTAGCAGGATAAAGTGGAAGATGATGGATAGATGGATATGTTTTAATATATTAAAAATATAACATTAAATACAGAGAACAACAGTACATAAACGTATACAGTACACTCTTCAGGAGCCTTTCACTTTCAGTTCCTCTCAGAAAACTAGAGCCACGTCGTCAAAGTTCAGTCTTAGAAGCTGGTTTAGCTGCTGTTTTCAGCTTAATACCATCCAAATAACCCCACACTCGGTGGTGTTGAGGTTCTGGTCAGTCCATTGTCCTGAGAACAGCAGCAGCTTCTTTGTTTGGTGTGTCTGTGTCTCCTTTTCTCAGAGAGGACCTTCTTGAACAGCTACACATTCTTTCAGACCCCATAGTGTTGAGGAGTATTCTTACAGTGGAAGGATGGACAGAAAGACCTGTGGATGTTCTCTGATCTGAAGGAGAAGTTCTCCTCTCTTTCTCTCTCTCCGTAAGATCAAAGTGCTGCTTATCTGAGAGGGACAGTGTTGGTGGGTTTTCCAGGTGGTTGTTAGGAGTCCCATTCTTTGCGTAGCTTATAATCAGTAACTTTAAAGTAGATTTAGATAAAGGATTATGCTTCACTCCTAAAAAAAAGGATGGTTCTTCAGTAGAGATGATGGTTCTGTGTAGAACCTTGAACTCCCAAGAGTTCTTTTCAAGAGGAAATGGTTTCTCAGATTGGTGAAGAATGTCTTGTATGTGAATCTATATAGCGCCAAAATGGGCACAGACATGGGTTTAATATGGAACCATTAGAACCACTGTCTTTACTGAAGTACCCTCAAAGAGCTTGTTATTTTAGATGGTTATCAGAGTTATCAGTGTATATACAATCTTTGGCCTTGTTTTTCAGGTAGAAGCACCTCATGAACCCATTAGCACTCATCTTAGTAAGATTTGACTGTGAAACGAGTGCATGCAGATTTCAGGTTAGTCATTCTTCAGTTTTAATGTTTGCTGCATCAGAAAGCTCTGAAGAATCATTGTTTCAGCCACAGTTCTGTAAACACCTCGTCCAAACATTCCACTAGAAATCACTGCACGGCTTACCTGCCTGTCCACCTACCTGCTGCCCACATGCAGCCATTAGAACTTACAACTCTCTGCCATTAGTGTTTGCACACGGAGGAATCTGACCTCCACATGTAACCCCTCCGTGCAGTGAAACACCCACACACACACGTACAGAAACACACACACACTAATGAACACACACACATACACACAAACTAGTGAACACACTCACACACACACACACTAGTGAACAGACACACAGTAGGGGGCAGTGCAATACCCACACATATACACACACACAAGTGAACACACACACTTGGGGGCAGTGAAACAGCCACATATACACACACTAGTAAACATACACACTAGGGGGCAGTGAAATATCCACATATACACACTAGTGAACACACACACTAGGGGGCGGTGAAACACCCACATATTCACACACTAGTGAACACACACACTAGGGGGCAGTGAAATAGCCACATATACACACTAGAGAACAGACACACTAGGGGGCGGTGAAACACCCACATATTCACACACTAGTGAACACACACACTAGGGAGCATTGAAATAGCCACATATACACACACTAGGGGGCAGTAAACAAACTTGCCCGGAGCGGTGGGTAGCCCTATCCACAGAGTGGGGGTCAGGTGTCTTACTCAAAACCATCTCAGTCGTGTACTGTCAGTTCAGGACATCGAAACAACAACCTTCTGGTCACAAGGCTGGTTTCCAAACCTCCGGCCCATGAGTGCGTGCAAGGAGACTTCACACACGCGCACACAGATAAACACCAACGCCACTGCAGGCTGGGAGACTTGGAAACTTGCGCTTGCGCTGATAAACAAAGTAAAGAAAACTGAGGCAACAAAAAGAGTCTGGATAAAGCCGGAGGCAATACCAGAGTAAACATCGGCGTCACTGTGCAGCAAGCGACTTCAGAAACCTGTGACGAGGACAAACAAACTTATATCCGACCTAAGGTGCACCCTCGGCAGGCTTGCTGAGTGAGTCACGTATTTTAACTGCTGTGGACATGTAGAGTATATATCTGTATATATCATCTCCAAAATGGTACCTTAACAATACCAAAACAACATTCCTTACTTTCAAAAAAAGTTTATGTGAAGAGGTTTTATTCCAAATTTCTCTTTGCCACTTGTTGTGTTCAAATTATGCAAGAAAAATCGTCAAAAATGCAGATACATGGGTTTCTTTGGACATCGATGATATATAGATATATATGTAAATGAGTCCACATGTTAGTAGAGCATAATGAGCCCTGGATTGCGTAGATGGCTTACAGGGAATCAGAGATACGGACCCTGGTTTCTTGCAAATCTGTATCCGATGTAGGTGCACCGTAGGCGGTTTTGCTGGCGTGTAGAACTGGAGAAGTGCCTAACTTTGTAAAAAAAAGAATAACTAACTTAAATGTACAGTGTAACGCTCTCTCTCCGACCACACATGACTTTTTACTGTTGTCTACAGGGAACCAGAGACAATGATGTTAAATATCTGATGTTATCTGATGTAAGCTCTGTAGATCAGACCCTGTGCACGACCTTTGCACCCCCTACTGCTGATATGTAAATGTGGTGCTGATTGGCAGGCTCTGGCACCAGACTCGCTCATTTCCACATCATACGGCGGTTTTATGAGTCCGACTCAGTGGAGTTTGTACATTTTTACATGAGGACAAATCTGTGCTCTGTGTTTATGAGGCTTTGATGAATAAGTGCTGTCGTATCAGGTCTAGTTACCATGTAGGTTAAAAGGTGTTTCCATCCAACTATTACGTGTCCACCAAAGTGGCTGTATTTTCAGGACATTCCTTCACTAAATGGTACTTTGCTCCACCACAGCCTGTGTCTTGTTTGCCTTGCTGAGATTCGGGTTGCTCCCCAGAGTCGGATCTATCCTTATATACCTGGACCGCGGAGTTGCCTGGTCAGGGACGTCCCCTCGCTCCACGGCGACCATCCTGTCATTGGCGTGTCGGACCGAGAGGACTTTGTACGCGCGCTTTCCGATCAGGTACAACATCTCGCACACGCACATGAGGATGCAGACGGCGGAGGTGACCACCATGAAGAACGTGAAGATCTTCTTCTCGGTGGGCCGCGAGATGAAACAGTCCACGGTGTTGGGGCACGGCTCCAGCGAGCACTTGGAGAGGCGCGGCATGTCGAAGCCGTCGTAGATGTAATAGAGGACGTAAAGGAACGCCGCGTCGAACCCGGCCTTGCAGATGAGACTCAGCAGGTAGGTCCACCAAAGCCCGCCCCTCTTCTTCCCCGGATTAGCATACAGATGTGAGCCCTTGTGGGATTCCGTGTACTTCTTGTCCTTCTCCTCTCGGTACTTGACGTGCGCCACCACCAGCAGGGACGGGCAGGTGACGAAGATGAGCTGCAGCGCCCACAGGCGGATGTGTGAAATGGGGAAGATGCTGTCGTAGCACACGTTGGTGCATCCCGGCTGCCTTGTGTTGCAAACAAAGTCTTTGCTGTCGTCGCCCCAGACGCGCTGCGCCGCAACGACAAACACCAACACCCTGAAAACGAACACCATGGACAGCCACACGCGCCCGAACACGGTGGAGTATTTATTCACTCCACTCAGGAGGCTCTGCAGACCCGTCCAGTTCATCCTCGCTCACTGCTCATTCTACAAAACACACACAGAGATATAGCTTTCAGTGTCATGCATCTCATACACAACCAACTGGATATATATATATATATATATCGTTATGAAGACGTTTTGATCTGAATGTGTTGAGAGAGGAGTGTAAATAGTGATTTTACTGTATTTAAATATAAAAATGAGAATTATATTTTTATAAGAGCTATAAAACCCCCAAACCTGTTTATCAGAAGAAGATCTCAGCATCTACATTATCTTCTTTAGTCCTGTTAGAGAAGCAGCTCATGTGGCTCCTCATATATACAGTATATACACAAAGTGCTTTGATAATGACTGACAACAACCCAGATATTCACAATTACAACAAATTCTATTAAACTCAAATATAGCTGATCACTGGATAACATTTCAACCATATGTACTAGTTTATGTTATAACAATTACTATTATGACCAATGACACTAGCTTTTCATTGCTATTGTAATAATAATCACAATAATGTTACGCTGTGTTATATGCAAGTATCTATTTGTAATAATACAATCAGGATGTATTATATGTATTCATGTAAAAGGATTTTATATGCAATAGTACATAATAATAATATGTAGTAGTATTTAATAATATATATGTAATCAGAGAATGTAGTAGTATGTAATATAATATATGTAACAATAGTATGTAAAAGTATGTAATAATAACATGTAGTAATATGTAAATGTATCTATGTAATAATAGTATGTAGTAGTATGTAATAGTATATATGTAATAATAGTATGTAGTAGTATGTAATAGTATATATGTAATAATAGTATGTAGTAGTATGTGTTATTAGTATGTAATAATAGTATGTAGTAGTATGTAATAGTATATATGTAATAATAGAATGTAGTAGTATGTGTTATTAGTATGTAATAATAGTATGTAGTAGTATGTAATAGTATATATGTAATAATAGTATGTAGTAGTATGTGATATTAGTATGTAATAATAGTATGTTGTAGTATGTGTTATTAGTATGTAATAATAGTATGTAGTAGTATGTGATAGTATGTAATAATAGTATGTAGTAGTATGTGTTATTAGTATGTAATAATAGTTTGTAGTAGTATGTAATATTAGTATGTAATAATAGTATGTAGTAGTATGTAATAATAGTATGTAGTAGTATGTGATATTAGTATGTAATAATAGTATGTAGTAGTATGTGATATTAGTATGTAATAACAGTATGTAGTAGTATGTGTTATTAGTATGTAATAATAGTATGTAGTAATATGTGATAGTATGTAATAATAGTATGTAGTAGTATGTGTTATTAGTATGTAATAATAGTATGTAGTAGTATGTAATATTAGTATGTAATAATAGTATGTAGTAGTATTTGATATTAGTATGTAATAGTAGTATGTAGTAGTATGTGATATTAGTATGTAATAACAGTATGTAATAGTATGTGTTATTAGTATGTAATAATAGTATGTAGTAGTATGTATTATGCAGTTTGTTGGTTCTGTTGTTTTAAAACTTGTTTACTACAAAGAAATGTTTTGTCCTGAAAACAAACACACAGATCCCCACAATTTCTCTGAACTAGTGCAGAAACACACAGTGGGAGAAAAACCTCCACAATCCGAAAAACGGGACATCATAGTTTGGGTCAGTCGGTCTCCTGGCAATTGGTGTCATGAATTTGGCGTTCTAAATTTAGTCGAAACCTCTGAAGAGCTTTAGCTCTGACATTTTTTGTGATAGTGATTATCTTTTTTAATTAGTTGATGAAGTTTGTGCTGGATCAGAACTACAACACCTGAGGCTTCAGTTTCCACTAAGTACGTGCTCGGGCCTATTCAGTACGTACTCTAATGTGGACGTTGGCCTGTATCTTCTAGCTCCAGTTTCCTGGTTTACAAATAAAGTCTGTAGCTCATCTGTTGATGGACATTCTGATCCTCTAATACTGACCAATGGTGGACTTTATGAAGTGGGGAGTGGCAGCAGAAGGTATGAGTTTCTAGTAAAGTGGCTAGTTAGTGGAAGTATATGATAGGTGTTTCTTATAAAATAGCCAATTAGAGGAACAATAGGCAGGCGTTTTCAATAAAGTGGCAATTTAGTGTAAGCACAAGGTAAGTGTTTTTTATAGACTGGCCAGTTAAGACAAGTAAAAGGCAGGTGTTTCTAATAAAGTGGCCAGTGAGCAGAAGTACACGGTAGTTGTTTCTAATAAAGGAGGCACTGAGCAGAAATACATGGTGGGTGTTTCCAGTGAAGTCTAATACAGTCTCACTGTAACTGGGCCGGTCACATAGCATACATAACTAACATGCTCGCCATTAATTAGAGGGTTTTTCCACAGTCTGTGTGACAGGAAGTGGATTGTAGGCTGGGCTGCAGCCTTCAGGAATTCTCTTAACACAGTACAGCGTTATGGATCATTTATACCGTATAAGAGTCTAATTATAAAAACCAAGATAGCAGTTTGGCTGCAACTCTGGATCAAAATAAATGTGGTGATGTTTCGTTTGGAACAATGTCACAGCGACTGCACACCATAGGCTAAAGATGAAATATTAGTGTTTATCTTCTAGAGCGTTTTTCAGACTACGTACGTTATCCATATAGAAATACATGTTTGAACCAGGTGCAGTATGTTACAGAGCACCCAGTATGGGCAGTAAACAGCTCTATTCACAGTAGTACAGTTCTTAAAACAGACAAAAACAAGAACAAAACCTGAACGTGGTCTAAAACTACAAGCTTGCTAAGCTCAGACGGAAGCAGCTTGCAGGTACTTGTCACATAACACACATATAGAAATAGACGATCACCATATTGTGGATATTCCTTATAGTCAGAGACCGTGTATTTCTCGTCAACACCACCACTGAAAACATGCTTTTTATTTATCAGCAGATGCTACTGATGAGATCAGACATGAGATAATAATCAATCAGGAGAAATACAGATACAAACACATCAAACAAAGAAGCTCCTGGTGTTCTGAAAATAGCAGCTAAACCAGCTTCCAAGACTGAACGTAAGACTCCTGAAAAGAACCAAGGCTGAAATGAAGGTAAAGAGTGGAAACATTTGATATTATATCTGAAATAGGTGGTCTCTGACTTTGGCAGATATAATACGTACACAGGGTAAGTCAAAAGTCTTAGGACACGCTTTTATTTCAGAAAGGAAAGTATCTGAATACCCCAGCAAGTAATGGGTGAGGGGGCCTATCTTTTAGGCTATGTCTCAAACATGGCCGCCATCTTGAAAGCTGCCATATTGGATCAAGGGCAAGTTTTTCCATCGGGAAGGTGGTCGTGTAGCAGACAAAAGAAGACCACAACTGTCTCAGAAATTAATTGATGCAATCAGATTTGCAATATCTCTTGTGGTTCAAATGTTATCAACACAGAAAGTTGCAACAACAACCACATTGAACAGCATGTTCAGTGAGCTGTCCCTGGTGCTGAACACAGATTATAAATCTGATTGCATTAATCGATTTCTGAGATCATTCTGGTCTTCTTTGATCTGCTACATGACCACCTTCCCATTGGAAAAACTTGCCCTTGACCCAACATGTCGACTTTTAAGATGATGCCTAAAAGATAGGCCCCTCACCCACGATTTCAATGATATGAGCTCTTTAGTATACACTCATACAGAAGTGGATGACTATGGCAAAAAATATCTCCATACAGGAAAGCTAAATCCAATACGAGGTCCCTGTTGAAGCTCAGTCTCAGACGAAAGTAAGCATTGTAGTTTTGTATAGAGGATAGAGGTTCTGGGCCTCTTCTCCCACGTCCCATTTCAAATCTCCTGAGAAACCACTAGAAACCACTGTCTCACTGAGCGTATGGAAGTTCTCCAAGCTCTCTAACTGACCTTAGGCAGTCAAGAAGAAACTGCAATTGGAAATAAACTGCTGCTCAGTATTAAATCTGGTGTTAGCAAAAAATGTAGAAGTAAAAAAGACTAAACTTTTATCTCCTGCACACTTCGTTCCTTTGGATTCCATTAAAGAACCTAAAGAACACTTCAGTGGTTGAATTGTGTCTAGTGCTGCCCACCATACTGTAGACTAGGCTTCGGTTCCCTACCTGCATAACCGCTACCTGCATAAAACATTATACCAATAAGAGTCCTTGGGTAAGTCCTTAGGTACACCTACCTGTGTACAGGTAAACTATAACACTACCTTCACCTACCTGTGTACAGGTAAACTGTAACACAACCTTCACCTATCTGTGTACAGGTAAACAGTAACACTTTCTTCACCTACCTGTGTACAGGTAAACTGTAACACTTCCTTTACCTACCTGTGTATAGGTAAACTGTAACACTTCCTTCACCTACCTGTGTACAGGTAAACTGTCTAACATTACCTTCACATGCCTGTGTACAGATAAACTATAACACTACCTTCACCTACCTGTGTACAGGTAAACTGTAACACTACCTTCACCTACCTGTGTACAGGTAAACTGTAACACTACCTTCACCTACCTGTGTACAGGTAAACTGTAACACTTCCATCACCTACCTGTGTACAGGTAAACTGTAACACTTCCTTCACCTACCTGTGTACAGGTAAACTGTAACACTACCTTCACCTACCTGTGTACAGGTAAACTGTAACACAACCTTCACCTACCTGTGTACAGGTAAACTGTAACACTTCCTTCACCTACCTGTGTACAGATAAACTGTAACACTACCTTCACCTACCTGTGTACAGGTAAACTGTAACACTTCCTTCACCTACCTGTGTACAGGTAAACTGTAACACAACCTTCACCTACCTGTGTACAGGTAAACTGTAACACAACCTTCACCTACCTGTGTACAGGTAAACTGTAACACTTCCTTCACCTACTTGTGTACAGGTAAACAGTGACACTTTCTTCACCTACCTGTGTACAGGTAAACTGTAACACTTCCTTTACCTACCTGTGTACAGGTAAACTGTAACACTTCCTTTACCTACCTGTGTACAGGTAAACTGTAACACTTCCTTCACCTACCTGTGTACAGGTAAACTGTAACACTACCTTCACCTACCTGTGTACAGGTAAACTGTAAGTCTCTCTGGATTAGACGGTCTGCTAGATGTAACCATTATCGTAAGCGAGGCATGCAAGTGACATTTTCAAGGTTTGAGGAACTCTTATAGAGGTTCTGTGTCTGATCCACTCACACCAGCACAGCACACACTAACTGACACTCAAAAACTCACTATTCTTAAAGAAAAGAAGTATAAAAAGAAACTTACCATCTCACAAGTGAAGACTGAGCCAGCGCTACTCTCGTCTGAGGCCTACAGTCACAGCCACACCTCAAAACATAATGCAAAAAAGGCTGCGGAGCCGGCCGAGCAGCTTCAGGTGGGTCATTGTCAGTGTCAGTGTCAGAGTGAGACGGGGATTTGAGAGTGAGAGAGAGAAAAACGGGGAGGTGCTCTGTATTCATGAGGTCTTATCTTACACAACGATGCTGGAAGCACATGGAAAACATCTTCCCGGAACAAGCGAGTCATCCACACCAGCCTGAGCAGAGAGACTTCAGAGGTCTGCGGTCAAACTCGGAGGAAGCTGGAAACATAGCATGAAGAATAAGCAGCTCTAATTTAGACTCAGAGTAAAACTTTACTGACTTTCTGTGTAATTAAATGGCTGAGAAGTCGTTCCCAGTGGGTTTGGAGTGAAACGCTCCATTACAGAGAAGTCTGCTCCTCCAAAAGCTCCCTCATGGAAAGTTACTGCCTGATATGATCATGAAGACGCTGCCTGAGGTCTGAGACGCTGTGTTACGATACAGTTTTGGCTTTAAATGTATTTTAGTGTAGTCATGGTGGAGGAATACATGCACGATGTCATACGGCCAAATAGTCCCTAAAGAAGATGTATTGTTTGAGATGTTCCATCATCTACATTCTTATACACACTAAGAAGACAAACACAAGCACACACACACACACACACACACACATATATATATATATATATATATATAACACTGTATATTAGTTTTAGTCACTTGAGTATATTATTATACAATGTATACAATGTCTGGGGGTCAGGACCTCCACAGACCAGGTATTATTAGGGGGGTGGGTCATTCTCAGCACTGCAGTGATACTGACGTGGTGGTGTATTAGTATGTGTTGTGCTGGTATGAGTGGATCAGACATAGCAGTGCCGCTGGAGTTTTTAAACACTGTGTCCACTCACTGTCCACTCTATTAGACACTCCTATTACTTGCTGGTCCGCCTTATAGATGTAAAGTCAGAGACAGTAGCTCATCTGCTGCTGCACAGTTTGTGTTCTCTAGTTCTTCATCAGTGGACACAGGACGCCGCCCATAGGACACTGCTGTCTGGATAGATTTGGTTGGTGGACGATTCTCAGTCCAGCAGTGACACTGAGGTGTTTAAACACTCCAGCTGCTGTGTCTGATCCACTCACACCAGCACCACCATGCCAGTGTCACTGCAGTGCTAAGAATCATCCACCTCCCTAATAGTACCTGCTCTGTGGTGGTCCTGTGGGGGTCCTGATCATTACAGAACAGAATAATAAAGTATACAGAGAATCAGATGAACTACAGTCTGTAAGTGTAGCTCCTATATGGTCAGTGGAGCTGATACTATAGACAGTGAGTGTAGATACAAGAAGGTGGGTCTAATGCAGTGGCTGGTGGGTGTAGTATAATAATAGTAAATAAACGGAAGTGTCTGACTGTTTGTTTCCCCTGTCTCCTAGTTCTGTTCCTCTACTTCGTTGCTTTCCTGAGTTTATATGTCTGACCTTTTACATTAATTGTGCAGTAAGAATGTCAAACTCCTGTTAAAACTCAGCAGAGTCCTCGCCCTCTGACTCACTCTGATCACTGCAGGCCTGCAGAGCAAACTCTAACACTCTCACTCCCAGCAAACGCTGCTGATATGGACACTGCAGTGGTCATATATGAGTCACCCTGAACACTGTTCTGGTTATGATTCACCCAAAGCCAACGATCGCCTCCCGCGTTAAAGTCAGAAATGATTTCTTCTGTTTTCCCGACATGAACAGCAGGAGAATCGCTTCCTTTCCTCCCTCAACACCCAGATTCCTCCTTCAGCTCCCCAAAACAGGAGCAGCATCTCAGAGCATGGTGTGTTTGTTTTCAGAGCTGCTGGATGAATAAAGCGTGATGAGGCGAAGGAACCACTGGAGGGCGCCAGTGCTAATGGCAAAGTACATCACAGTACATTCTTATCTGAACTACAAAAAGTATTCTTCCATATAAAATATAATAAGTATTTTACAAATTAAAAACTACGTCAGAGGTAGATAAATGAGCTGATAGTTTAAAAGTCTTTATGTAATCAGTGAGCGTATGTTCACCAGTAAGAACACCAGATATGATTAGATCAGATGTAAATAATCATACATACAATACAAAGTAACATGAATATCTTATTGTGAAAGAAGTAGATCATATCTTGAGCTCCAGTTTGAAGAACAAAGTGTAGTTCCAGATTTCTCCTGGACGCCCCAGACATTGTATGAATGTATTCAGTTCCTTCAGCAGTAATCTTGATTCAGCTTAATGAAGTACTAAGCAGTTAAAGCAGGTATTAGATGAGAACTGTAAACAATACTGGGTTGTTTCCACAAGGAGAAGCTTGGAAAGGGTTAAATAAACACACTGATGTATATAAAAGCACTACTTACTCTATTAATACTGTTTAATATTTAATAATAAATGCTGTTTTTTTTATGTGTGTATATATATATATATATATATATATATATATATATATATATATATATATATATATATATATATATATATATATATACTGTAAGCTCTGAATACTTCAGTGTCTGTGTATATATAGTGTATAATACTGAAGTATTCAGAGCTTACAGTATATATATATATATATATATATATATATATATATATATATATATATATATATATATATATATATATACTGTAAGCTCTGAATACTTCAGTGTCTGTGTATATATATCCTGTCCTGGAACACCAGGCTTGTCTGGTCTTGTTTAAGAATGCAGGATAAGAAAGGTCAACCATCATGTTTCCACCGTGCTTTCTTTCTCTCTGTACTATCATCTAAATGATCCAGGAGCGCTGCTGCAGACTGATGTCTCAGGTGATCGCAGGTGACTGTTAATATTTCTCTCTTTATACTCTCAGCATATGAGGACTGGGCTTCCTGTAATAAACAGGCATATTTTGGTGTCTAACCTTCACACCACAGCTCTGTATCTCCTGCAGAGTCTCAGGTGCTTCATCCTGGGGGGAGTTTTTCCTTGTATAAGCCTGCAGGCCCACACGCTGCTGCCGGGAGGTGCAGAGCGCAGAGCTGATCATGCACCAGTAATATCATTCACAGCAGACTGGGCTGAAAATCTGTCACAGTGTTTCTATATATAGTTTCTAATATACTGCTAACAAGCAGAGGGCCTCCAGTGAGGGCAGTCGCACATCCACACATGTTTGTTTTGGTTATGTAATATAATCAGATTGCGTATACACACTATACTGCCAAAAGTATTCGCTCGTCTGTCTTCACACACATATGGACTTCTCATTCTTAAACCATAGGGTTTGATATGATGGTGGCCCAACTTTCGCAACTATAACAGCTTCAGCTTATCTGGAAAGTCTCTCCACATGGTTTAGGAGTGTGTTTATGGGAATGTTTGACCGTTCTTCAAGAAGCTCATCTGTGAGGTCAGACACTGATGTTGGATGAGAAGGTCTGGCTCACAGTCTCCACTTTAATCCATCCCAAAGGTGTTCTATCAGGTTGAGGTCAGGACTCTGTGCGGGCCAGTCGAGTTCTTCCACACCAAACTCGCTCCTCCATGTCTTTATGGAGCTGCTTTGTGCACTGGTGGGCAGTCATGTTGGAACAGGAAGGGGCTGTCCCCAAACTGTCCCCACAAAGTTGGGATCATGAAATTGTCCAGAATCTCTTGAGCCCACCTCCTGAAAAACAACCCCACACCATAATCCCCCCTTTACCAAACCTTACCCTCAGCACAATGCAGTCAGACAAGTACCGTTCTCCTGGCAACCGCCAAACCCAGACTCGTCCATCAGATTGCCAGACGGAAAAGTGTGACTTCAGAGAAGACGTCTCCACTGCTCTGGAGTCCAGTGGTGGTGCATTGTGCTTGGATGCAGCTCGGCCATGATAACCCTTTCCATGAAGCTCTCTATGCTCTGTTCTTGAGCTGATCTGAAGACCACAAGAAGTTTGGAGGTCTGTAGAGATTGACTCTGCAGAAAGTTGGTGACCTCCCATTGGCTCTACGCTTCTCAGCATCCGCTAAGCCCGTTCTGTCATTGTACATGGCTACCATTTTGTGGCTGAGTTGCTGTCGTTCTCAATCACTTCCACTTTGTTATAATACCACTGACAGTCGACTGTGAAATATTTAGTAGTGAGGAAACTTCACAACTGAACTTGTTGCACAGGTGGTGTCCTATCCTGGTACAACTGTGCTGGAGTTCACTGAGCTCCTGAGAGCGACCCATTCTTTCACTAATGTGTGTAGAAGCAGTCTGGTGGACTAGGTGCTGGTTTTACACACATTTGTACATGAAGTAATTGGAACACCTGAACTCAGTGATTTGGATGGGAGAGTGAATACTTTTGGCCATATAGTGTGTGTATTTGTTTAACTGCTTCTACACTGTAAGACAAAATCATACACATAATGGCAGTGCTCTGCACTTGTTGCAGAAATACTACATAAATAGACCCTCTATAATGACAGAGAAGCTAAACTATAGTTTATTATTTCCAGTGTGTCGGTCTTGTTTTCAATCAAAACATCAGGAACACAAATTAAGATCAAGTCAATGTTTATTTATTTATATGCGTCTTTTACAGCAGATGTTGTCGCAAAGCAGTCTCCCAGGGTCTGGGTCTCCCAGTGAGCAAGCCAAGGAAAAACCCCCTCAGAGCAAGAGGAAGAACCTTGAGAGTAACCAGACTCAAAAAGGCGAATCCATCCTCCTCTGGATAGTGAAACAAGTACAAAAGCAACAAAGAGCATTAGATTTACAATTATATGTGTATTGAATGGGTTGGTTCCAAAAGGAGAATTATTTTACTGAGTAAATAAAAGCTTCCTGTTTGAAACAAATTGCTTTTTTATGTAGAATAACACCCCAAGTAACTAAAACTGATACACGGTACTGTACATTCATATGTTAGCTATAGTGGATCTATTACCTTTAAATATAATTAGTGTGAAAACAAATGTAAATAAAATATTGATAAATACAATTAATAATAATATATATTAAAAATTATATATATATATATATATATATATATATATATATATATATATATATATATATATATATGCTTCAGAAGCCAGCATTATTTGGTCGTAATATGATCACGCTTGAATATTTAATTATGCAGAATTTTAGAAAATTCGGTGGCATTCCCCTTCAGTCTATTCACTGGTTAGATACCCTGCCTAGTGTCCTACTGCTCGGATCCCAAACACGCCAATCGGAACACCGCCCATTCCTGTGACGTTCCACAGCTCGGTAACCGCGGTGTGGTGTGCGGCCGACGGTCAGTAGTGATGACGGACAGACCGGAGAACCGGGCGGCGCAGCGGCGGAGCAGCTAAGCTAGGCTAAGCTAACGCTAAGCTTGCCAACACCGACTGATTCCTCTTCACGAAGCCGCGACACGCTCACTCTCCCACGGGCTTCACCACAGGCGCCGTCCGCTCTTTGTAAGCGAATTTATTGTGAGGATTTTAATTATTTCAGACAGCGTTATGTGATATTTTAATGTGTTCACTTATTTTTATATGAGGCTTAAGCCACGTTCATTAAAGTCTTATTTACCAGCTTCTTTTTCGAGTTTGGAGGCCAGCATGTCGGTTTGCTGAAAAAGCTCAACTGCTTGCTTTATGAAATTAGCTTCTATTTATTCGAATTTGCCGTTCCACCTTAAATAGGAGACCCGTTATTGAGCGGATCCGTGATTACCTGACGAAAGACGTGGGCTGAATTCCCGGGTCCACCTTAAATAGGAGACCCGTTATTGAGCGGATCCGTGATTACTTGAAGAAAGACGTTGTTTAATTCCCCGGTCCACGTTAAATAGGAGACCCGTTATTTAGCGGACCCGTGGTTACCTGAAGAAAGACTTGGGCTGAATTCCGGGTCCACCTTAAATAGGAGACCCGTTATTGAGCGGATTTGTGATTACTTGAAGAAAGACGTTGTTTAATTCCCCGGTCCACCTTAAATAGGAGACCCGTTATTTAGCGGACGCGTGATTACCTGAAGCAAGACGTGGCTGAATTCCTCGGTCCACCTTAAATGGCGCAACAGTTACATTCTGGTTCTTTTATCTGGGGCGTCGGAATGTAACTGCTGCCGCATTTAAGGTGGAACTGAGAATTCGAATAAGATGCTCACTTCAGCCGCTTCAGGTTTGTGTTTAGTAACGGGTCACCTATTTAAGGTGGACTCGGAAAATTCGAGAAGAATCTTCGTTATTGTTTTAACTTTAGGCACAAGCCGTGTTAACCATAATTATTACATGTATATCCTTCTTATTTATTATTATTATTACTATTATTGTTATTATATTATTATTGTTGTTGTTTTACAGTTTTGTTTATTATTGTTTATACGGTTCTTATTGTTAAACTAAGACAGTTAGCGCTAATATTGTTAACCATAAATGACTGGACTAACATAGCTAACGTTAGAAAATGCGTAATATTTCAATATTTACAGTTATTAGAATATTAAACGAGCGCGTTGGCTAAGCAGTCTGAATACTAAATGAGATTAAATGCGTGGGATAGCGCAGCGTAGCTTATCGTAGCCTAGCCTGGCTAACCGCTGCTGCTTACTGTTTACATGGAAACCCTTTCTCGTTAGCACAGTTAGCTTAGCCAGCGAGCTGCCAAACGACGACATTGTTTTACAATCATCGTTATTTTTATCCAGAAAAATGGATTTATGCTCCAACAGAAGTGATTTTTGTCTTATTTAGTTTCGTTAGCAGCGCGCAGTCAGCCAACGCTGCGTGTACATGTTTACTGTGCGCTTTAATACTGACTGCGATGTATTTTCTATTCACATTCGTGAAAATATGGTTATTTAAGGGTTCTTTAGTTCTGTTTAATGCTTAAATGACCTGTTTCTTCTACGATGTTTCTTCAGGTCGAAGGGGAATATGCTGTAAGGTTATATGGTTCTATTCAGCACCAAAAATGTCCTTCCATTGTTATAAGCTTGACATCGCAACAATAGCAGAAACCGTTATGATGCTATTTTTAAAAGGCTTATGTAGAACCATATACAGCTCGTTCTCACTCAGTCTGGAGAACCATTTCACCATGCAAAGAACAATATAGATGGAACCATTAGGTATGAATTGACTCATTCCCCTTACTAAAGAACCCTTAAAGAACTGCTGAGGAAGGTTGTAAACAAAAGGATGTGACATTTGAGCTCCTGTAGGTTCTATGGCTCTATTTTCTGTTTTAATGGTTCTTTGCATGAGAAAATGGGAATAAGGAATGTGTTCTACTCAGCACCAATAGTGATTTTTCTGTTTTTACATGCTTGACATTTCAACAATAGCAGAATCATTTTTGAGGCTCTTTTCAAAAAGAGTTATATAGAACCATATAACACTCGTTTTCAATTAATCGGAAGAAACTGGCTCTAAATAGAACAATTCCATTTACTAAAGAACCCTTAAAGAACTGCTGTGAAAGGTTGTAAACAAAAGGATGTGATTTCTTCATATGGAGATGGGGGTGTTTTCTAAATAGTTCTATACAGCACCTGAAAGGGTTTTTCTTTTGTTACAAGCTTGACATTGCAGCAAAAGCAGAACCCCTTTTGATGCTATTTTAAAAAGGCTTTTGTAGAACCATATACAGCTCATTCTCACTTAGTCTGAAGAACAATTTCACCATGCAAAAAACCATTTAAATGGAACCATTCTAAAGAATGCTTAAAAGAACTGCCAAGGAAGGTTGTAAACAAAGGGTTGTGGTATTTGAGCTCCTGTAGGTAATTTGGTTCTGTTTCATGGTAAAATCTACATATGGAGAATGTGTTCTGACTGCTTCTATACAGCATGAAAAGGGTTTTTCTTTTGTTACAACACTTTCTGCTGCTGTATAGCTGTTTTCACTAATGTTCTACATAGAACCATATACAACAAATTCTCTGTCCATGGTTCTTTGCATGGGAAAATCTTCATATAGAGATGGGGCATCCCCCATCTCTATATGAAGATTTTCCCATGCAAAGAACCACGGACAGAGAATTTGTTGTATATGGTTCTATGCAGCACCCAAAAGGGTTTTTCCTATGTTATAAGCTTGACATTGCAGCAATATCAGAACCCATTTTTGATGCTATGTTCAAAAAGTGTTATACTGAACCATATGAAACTCGTTCTCTGTTAATCTAAAGAGCCATTTAACTGTGCCAATGGCTCTAAATAGAATGATTCCCTTTCCTAAAGAACCGATGAAGGAGTGTTGTAAATATATTATGTGGTGTTTGAGCTCCTGTTGGTTATTTTTTGCTGTTTCATGCTTAAATGGTTCCTCCTATGGTAAAATGGTCACATGGAGATGAGAAGTGTGTTCTGTATGGTTCTGTACAGCACCAAAAGGGGTTCTTCTGTTGTTACAAGCTTAACATTTCAACAATAGCAGAACGCATTTGAGGCTATTTTCAAAAAGGATTATATAGAACCATAAAACTTGTTCTCTATTAATCCAAAGAACCATTTAGGTGTGCTCTGAAGACCCGCTGTGAAAGGTTGTAAACAAAAGTAAGTGGTATTTGAGCTCCTGTTGGTTCTTTCTTGTGGTCTTATGCTTAAATGGTTCTTTGCATAGTAAAATCTTCATATGAAGAAAATGGTGTATGTGGTTCTGTATATGTTTTCTGTTTTCAGTAGCCTTTCTGGTGCTATATAGAACCATATACAACCATTTTATCATGCAGACAACCATTTTAAGCATGAAGTCGGACCAAAGAACCAATAAGAGGAAGGAAGGTTGAGGAAAGTTGTAAACTAAAGGACTAAACGATGTGGTATTTGAGCTCCTGTTGGTTCTTTGGTGCTGTTTCATCCCTAAATGGTTCTTTGCATAGTAAAATCTTGATATGGGGAATGGGGTGTATATGATCGGCCGATATCAATCGAGGGCAGGGCTATATGCCACAGCAGGGCTACATGTAGTTATTAGCGCAAGCAAGTCATGAAACCTGGTCGAAACTGGTTTATTACCATTTTTAACGAGCTCATGTGAAGCAGCATAATATCTTTTTAAAAATTTATAGTAAATAAACAATGTAAATCAAACAAATATCGCCAATACTGCAATCATTAAATTAAAATTTTAAACGAAAAAAGCAAATTAAATAAATTCAGTCAAAACTGCAGTCCTTAAATGCAGACTCTGGTAATTTTAACCAAAAAACTGCAACCATGAGACACGTTGATTTTCTATATTTTACAAAACGCCCTGGATGAGCTGCCAGATGGACGACATGCTTTCTATCAGCGCATACTTTTCTTGTGAGGCGGCTGCTTTAGTCAGTCTGTCGAAAATGAAAGTGTGTGTATTTCCACCTAGCGGTTCAAATAGGAATTGCTGGGAGCTGCCCGGAGGGGGTTTCACGGAGGGCTCCTCTTCCTGGATGAGACACTAGCTAGAAATACAGAAATTGGGCTCATTTATTTAACGTCATCGATCAGCTCTCTGAATCGGCTAAACTGGTGAAATACCGGAGGATCACCGATCACATATTTTGATTAAAAATCAGCCGATACCGACACATAGCCGATTGATCCTTCCATCTCTACAAACAACCATTTAAGCATGAAATCAGACCATATAACTGATAGGAGGTTTTAAAGAACCCTGGATGGAAAGTTGTAAACAAAAGGTTTACAGCTGTGATGAATGAGCTCGTATTGGCTCAGTTATTTGACAGTATTTGTTCAGATGATGCTGATGATTGTATTTGCGTGGTTATTAATCTGAATGTATTGACCGTGGCGGATGTGTCTTTGGTCAGATGTCCAGTAGAGACAGTGACGGATGGTGAGGATAGAGAATGCAGAGATCTCGACTTTTCTTTACGCACACTGAAGGTAAGCGCATCTGATTTGTGGAAATAAAAGTGGCATTGATTATACTGAAGATCTTCATTATCACTGTAACAATTTTACAGATTAAAGACAATTAAAGAATTAAAACGTAGCCGTTCAGAAATGTGAATGGACGATGGAAAATTGCTTTGGCTTGACTGGTCGTGGTTTGGCTGCCACGTGTAATTCACCAGCTCGTTTTGCTCAGACAGCAGTTCTTCCGTCGTGGCTCCATCGCTCTTTCGACCTTGCTGGGTTGTATTCTCCACATATTTTATCTGAAAGCCTGTTGTAACTGGATAGGCCTCAAGGAATCAGTTTTTTTAAAACATCTGCCAAATTAAATGATTACAATGTAAACAAATTTCATTCAGAGAGTTTTAGTGTGAAACGCTGAATGTTATTACACTAGATGGTTATAAATACACTGTCTGATGTTTAAGACGCTGTTTATGATAGTTTAGAGAAGATTTCAGTCTTAAACTCCATTCATGGTGGAGGGATACATGTAGGACGCTGTGATGTTAAAATAGTCCCCAAATAAAACCTTTTATTTTCAAATTTTCCAGATTTTTTTCGAGAACTTTTCTTCACCAGCAAGAACACCAGATATGATTAGAACAGATGTAAATAATCATAAATACAATACAAAGTAACATGAATATCTTATTGTGAAAGAAGTAGATCATATCTTGAGCTCCAGTTTGAAGAACAAAGTGTAGTTCCAGATTTCTCCTGGACGCCCCAGACATTGTATGAATGTATTCAGTTCCTTCAGCAGTAATCTTGATTCAGCTTAATGAAGTACTGAGCAGTTAAAGCAGGTATTAGATGAGAACTGTAAATAATACTGGGTGGTTTCCACAAGAAGAAGTTTGGAAAGGGTTAAATAAACACTGATGTATGTAAAAGCTCTACTTACTCTATTAATACTGTTTAATATTTAATAATAAAGTGTTTAACTGAGTAAATAAATGCTTCCTGTCTAGAATAAATAGTTTTTATTATATGTTCTTTAGTGACCTAAGACTGTTACACAGCACTGTGTAACATGTATGTTATCGCTAGCCGCTGTTTGAACTTATAGCTGGTGCAGTATGATGTCAATATCTCTCACTTTGTAACTGGGACTCACTTTAGCTCGAGGATAGATTCAATATCGTGTGGTTTTAATGATGCCAGGCTTTGATTATGTGCTGTTGCTGGTTGTGCTGGTGTTGCAGCACCCCTGACCCCTTTTTCCTGTGTCTTTATTCAACGCAGGCTGCCCATTTATGGCGTTTGTGAGTGGAGACTTCTGCCAGGCACAGCACCTGGTCATCGTGGACAAGTGAAAAGGTGGCCTGCCACATGAAGATTACGCTGCGCAGTTGCCGTCTTACATTCTGAACTTTGGGAGAGAGGCTGTATTTGCCCAAAGTTCAAGTGTATGTGTCGGTCTGAGCCAATTCAGGCGCCAAAGAGCCGTTTTTGTTCCCCTTCTCGAGCGCTAACTGAAGATCACTCTTCTCCTGAATGGGTTAAATCCAAATTAAAGATCTGAAGGATAGCCCCCCTTATTTTTATTTTTATTTATTTATTGTTTTTTAATCAAGGAGTCTTCAGAGTGGTTTCCTTTTTCCCCCATTTGCTTTTTGGAATTTTCAAATTTAAGATTTGGCTAAAATCTAATTCCTCCCATCTTTTGAAACCTCCCTGTAACTGCACCTTGAAAGTGTTGTTTTTTTTATTTTTGTTGTTTTTGGGATCAAAGAGTATTGAACCTCCATTCGCGCGTGAAGATGAATCGTCCTGCTCCTGTTGAAATCACCTACGAGTGCATGAGGTTTCTCATCACCCACAATCCCACCAACTCACAGCTGGCCAAGTTTACTGAGGTAAGATCTAAGTCACTCCTAACCAACTGGTTTGAGCTATGGAGGGACTAAAGGGTGTGTGGAGGGAGGGAGGGGGGTGGGGTTAACACTGCTTCCCTCTTGTAAAACATCAACAGCGGCATTGTGACTGTCTGTCAGCTGTATGTAGACCTGAGTATGTTAAAGTTGCTAAGCGGGGAGCGGTGCTCTCTCTCTCTATCTCTATCTGTCTCTCTATCTCTCTCGCTCTATCTCTTTATTTCTTTCTGTATCGCAATCCTTCGATCTCTCTCTGTATCTCTATTTCTCTCTCTGTCTGTATCTCTATCTCTCTTTCTCTCTGTATCTCTCTGTATCTTTCTCTGTATCTCTGTCTCTCTCTGTATCTCTGTCTGTATCTCTGTCTCTCTCTCTCTTTGTATCTTTGCCTCTCTCTGTCTGTCTCTCTCTCTCTGTATTTCTTTCTCTTTTATCTCTTTTTTCTTTGTCTCTCTCTCCTCTCTCGGTCTCGGTCTCTCTCTCTCTTGAGCTATTGAGATCGAGATCTGTATCTCAATCGCTCCCTCTCTATCTTTCACTCTCTCTACTTGTCTCTCTTTATCTTTTGCTGTCTATATCTCTCTCTATTTCTCTATCTCTGTATCCCTTTCTAGTTTCCTCTCTCTGTATCTCTCTCTTACTCTCTCTTTTTCTCTCTCTGTATCTCTCTCTCTATCTCTATTTCTCTCTTTTTCTCTGTATCTCTGCCTCTCCCTCTGTATTTCTCTCTGCTCCGGTGTCGCTCCCCCTGCAAACATTTTACCCAGACAACCCCCATCATGACTGATGCAGCAGCTACAGTTCACACATTATAGTCATTGATACCCAGTGTCAGCGGCGTGTAGCTGTTCAACAGACGCACATACAAGAAATCCTCACTGATTGCTGTTACAGATACAGATATATATGTATTTAATGAAATATTGTCCATGAGCTCAATACATAAATGCTAGAATGGCTCATGTGGAGCGCACATATAGCAGGGTCAGTGAGAAAACCTGACACAGAGCTGGAGCGGAGTGATTACAGGACCCCTTTGAATGAAGAGTGTAAGCATCTTACATGCTCAGGTACTAGCAGATGAGGTGCTGATATTCGAATCAAACTAAATATCATGCTGGGAATTTAACCGCAAGGGAGTCTTTTCATTGCCACTGTTTCTAATTAAGGATCACATGATCAGGAATTGCTTATATCTGTTTCTGTCTTCCAGGAACTAAAAGCTTTTGGGGTGCAAACACTGGTTAGGGTTTGTGATGCAACCTACGACAAGGCACCCATCGAGAAGGAGGGCATTGAAGTTGTGGTAAGAAGTCCTGTATGTGCTTCTGTGTTTATCGCATCTTTTTACTCCATAAGACGTCCCAGTATCATATATACAGGGGGGATATGATTAAATAGGTTTAATAATTTAGGGCTTTTAAATTGGGGGGCCAAAATTGTGTGCGCTAGGCCAGTCAATAAATCAATAGGTCTGGAAGTTATGGGTACCTTCTGTTCCAATGTTTCTTCTTAAATGAAGAGCACACATAGGGAATTTGTCCCATTCTATTGGTCAGTGCGCTTCTAAAGAGATTGTTCAACCTGTGTCAGTTGAAGGTCTGTATTACCAGTGGGTGATCTTTTAAAGTCATTTAAATTCACTCATTATAAGTAATGGAGTCATTTATGGATATTTTTAAGATCTACACTAAAAAAAGATTAGTGATTGTTTAAAGCTGAACTGTGTAAGTTCTGGGGATTTGGCGACCTCTCTGGTGGAATGTGGAATTGCAAGGGTTATGTTTCGTGCCTTTCCTGAATGGATGACAAAGAGAACTTGGTAAAAACTTGGTCTTCTGAGGATGTGGGTGAATCAACATCATGTCTTTATCAGTATGATGTCGATTTTGAGATCATTTTAGTCCTTAACGGCTAAACAGCAGCTAATATAAAAATGTCAAACACATAAACACAGAGGTGATTGAGATCCTAACTTGTAATTGTTAAAAGTCAGAAAACGTTTTATTGTTTGCAGAGTCAAGAAATACGGCTTAAAAGACTGTTTAGCTCCGCCCACTGTCCGGAAACTGGCGTAGGTGTTATGTGTGTGACGTGATGGTGGACAACAACGCTAGAAGATGTACTTACAGTAATGCACAATGACAGAAAGGTGTTGTTGTTTCTGGCTGCAGTAATTGAATGTACAGTGGACCCCCGTACACAAACGACCCAAAGACCCCTAGATATCCAAGAAGTGGACTAAATCTGTCAACTTTAAACGGACACATTAGAAAGTCCCGTCCTCTCACTCCGTCATCTGTAGAAATCATTTCATTCAATTTCAAGATTATTACAACTATGGGACGTAGGCTTACACGACTGGATCTTAAGTCTGGCGCTGTTCCAGCAATGTGGGCGTGTAAGGAAACCAGCGAGAGGTGTTCAAGAGTCTCCATGTACGTGGAGGTAAACCAGGTCAGCTCAGTTACTTCACCTGTTTTAGCTGAAGTTAGCTTCACTTCCTTTGGTGGCTCAAGTTATGCTAAGCTAACGTATTTGAATTCCACTTCGACCATATTTACAACAATAACTGTACCTCTGTATCTGAGTTTAGCTGGTTGCTAGGCTGTTGTCATGAATAATGTTGGTTATTCAGCTAGATACTGTTTACACTCAGGATGAGCTGCTTCTGTGGGTGTGGTTTGACTAAAAGTCTCAGGATTAAGTGATATGGTGGTCTATTTCTACATTACAGCTCTTTCAAATTCAAATTCAGAAATATCATCAGAATCTGAAGAACCAGCACTGGAACATTCCCAGTCGCAGTCAGTTATAATGCTGTTGTACCGCGTCGCTGTTTACTGTTGTCCACCAGTGACGTCATACGGTAGCGTTCAGGAATTTCCATAGCAAGCTCTGGTTTTTCCGACAAGTTAATTAAAATCATCTATTTTAAAGCAAATTAAGCAATGAATTCCATTTTAAGTCTTGTTTATATATTTTCAGTATCTAAAATCATGCGAAATGACCATAGGTTTGTATAAGTTGTGCTTATCCTTTAACATCGAGCCGGAGCTCCTCTGTGAGTCTGTACATGTGTTAGTAATATGCAAAGACGTATGACTCAAGCCTCTGAATTATAAATGGTTATTTCAGACCTTACAGGACACATGCTCACCCTGATGTGAGCTGTTTTTGTTCTCCTCACTTGTTAAGCCGGACAACCTTTTACCAAAAAAAAAAACATTCTTACCTACCTAGGGTATAAGTTTATTGTTGGACCAGATGTAAAGCCTTCATGGACCACATCTTTAATTTAGTATCACAAATGTTACCTTTTGTGCATGTGATGCTGAAACTGCTGTTTATGTATTAATTATTTTTAAGGATTGGCCTTTTGATGATGGCTGTTCACCCCCTGACCAAATTGTGGATGACTGGCTGAACCTGCTGAAATGTAAATTTACTGACGAGCCCGGTTGTTGCATTGCAGTACATTGTGTTGCCGGACTGGGACGGTGAGTAATGTGAAATATCCATCTTTTCTATCTTGGTTCACTGAGTTTGTTCAAATCTTATTGACTGGTAACTGAAGATGTAATGGTAGATAGCATTAAAATGGGGGTGGGGGGTAAGCTTTGTTGCAGCAGAAGTGGTCTCACAGACAGCATATTGATTATGATTCAGATTACTGGTGGTGGTGGGGTGGGGGATTGTCTGTGCTGGTATCCGTGTCATGTGACCATATTGATTTCCAGTTCTAGCGACATTAGTAGACGACAGAAGTTACGTTTATTATTTGAGTACATCGTTGTGAAAGAACAGTTCATAGTATATACATTTATTTAAAAAATGAATTGTAATAATAGTTAGGAAGTAAACAGAGTGGTCCGGTGTGAAATGGTTCGTTCTAGAGAGTCAGAATTATTCACAGAGGTGCTGATGGGAACCAGATCCACCTCAACTTTATTACCCATCATCTTACACTTATATGTATTTGAACTGCGCCCCAGCAGTGATGTATTTAGTGTGTTTGTTTTTCTCTGCAGGGCTCCTGTGTTGGTGGCCATAGCCTTAATCGAGCGTGGGATGATGTATGAAGATGCTGTTCAGTTCATTCGACAGTAAGTCCTGTAACAATGCAGATGTTATCAGATCAGGTAGTCTATCAATAACAAGCTATGCATCCTCGTGTCAAATTTCAGATCCACATCTGAACAGCCACATACACACATATATATTGTTGAGGGGTTACCGATGGGTGGAGCTAATAGAAAGTAAAGTATGCTAATAGAATAGTGAGGGGGTGCGCTATGAAGAACTAAGCAGTATAGCAGCTCAGCGGTGGCTAAAACCTGGACTCACCTCTTTCAGCTTGTCAGGCTGTGGATGAACTGTTCAGCAGTTCACAGTTGTGTGTGTATATACACTGTATGCTGGGCTGTATGTTCAACTGGATTATGTGACTTTGCAGCTTGATACGGCACTGTTTATTCAAATAAAGCCCTTTTTAAAGCTATTTAAGCTTTAGTGATGTAATAACTTTCCACCTCGTGAGTATTTTTTGGGGCGCTAATAGGAATGGGAGATGAAAAATCAGAGCCAGGATAAACCGAAAGTATGAAAAACTAAGCACGATAGCGGCTCAGTGGCGGCTAAAATCTGGACACACCTTAGAACGTGTTCATCTTTCAGCTCTAATGCAAGTCACTCTCAGACTTGCTCTAGACGCTGGTCTGAATTTTAGCTGGAGCCTGTTATGTGCTGTGTATGGCAATTCTTAGCTTGGCTAAAGTATAACAGTCCCAAATTCCACTAGTCAGTTTTCCGTCACTCCAACGCAAAGCTACTCCACATTTACTGCCTCAAGCCGGGTTTCCATTCATGGTATGCTTGTTTCTGAAATGTGGCTGCTATTCTGCACTAGATGATTAGTAGCTGCATGGAATTGCTTTAATTGGAATATCTGTACAGCTGTTTGCTGTTTTTTTATGGCCGTGCAGCTCAGAGACGTCCGGCAGGATGAGCAGTGGGCTGTTGAACGAGGGTGATTGATAACTCTGGGAACACAAACGTACCAGTCAGGTCTAGGAGAGTAATTTCCAGACTGTTTTTCAGTCAAGCTTTGGATTTGTAATTTCAGAGTGTGGAAAACAATCTTCGAAAAGCTTTGCAACACGATCCATGGTCCATCTGTGCGGCCAGTGGTTTCTGGGCGCCCCCACCAGCTGATAAGAGAATATCGTTTACCATCAATACCATTACAAAAGCTGGCAGTTAGTGTGGAGTGTCAGGCTGTGGATGAACTGAGTGTACGTGTAACAGCAGTTCACAGTTGTGTGTATACACTGTATGCTGAGCTGTATGTGACTTGAAACGGCACTGTTTATTCATATAAAGCTTTTTTCCATCAGCCTTCACCTCGTGACAGCATTTATAGTCTTTTTTGGGAAATACATACACCAATCAGCCATAACGTTAAACCACCCCCTTCCACTGACCATATAGGAGCTCCACTTACAGACTGTAGTTCATCTGATTCTCTGTATACTTTATTACTCTGTTCTTTAATGATCAGGACCACCATGGAGCAGGTACTATTAGGGAGGTGGGTCATTCTCAGCACTGCAGTGACAGTGATGTGGTGCTGGTATGTTAGCATGTGTTGTGCTAGTATGAGTCGATCAGACACAGCAGTGCTGCTGTTGAAATGTTTAAACACCTCAGTGTCACTGCTGGACTGAGAATCGTCCACCAACCAAAACTATCCGGACAACAGTGTCCTGTGGGCGGCGTCCTGTGTTCACTGATGAAGAACTAGAGAACACAAACTGTGCAGCAGCAGATGAGCTACTGTCTGACTTAACATCTACAAGGTGGACCAGCAAGTAGTAGGAGTGTCTAATAGAGTGGACAGTGAGTGGAGACAGTGTTTAAACACTCCAGCAGCATTGCTGTGTCTAATCCACTCACACCAGCACAACACATGCTAACATCACCACCACGTCAATGTCACTGCAGTGCTGAGAATGACCCACCTCCCCAAATAATACCTGCTCTGTGGTGGCCATTAAAGTACAGGGTAACAAAGTATACAGAGAATCAGATGAACGGCAGTCTGTAATGTCCTGTGTGTGTGTGTGTGTGTGTGTGTGTGTGTGTGTGTGTGTGTGTGTGTGTGTGTGTGTGTGTGTGTGTGTGTGTGTGTGTAATAAACTATGATGCCTCGTCTCGTTTCAGAAAGCGGCGTGGAGCCTTCAATTCCAAACAACTGATGTACCTTGAAAAGTACAAACCTCGGATGCGCCTGCGTTTCAAGGATGGTCCGTACTGCTGCGTCCAGTAGGGACAGTTCATCCGGATAATTGAAAATAATAGCGGTTATTATTGAAAATTAAATTTTCTCTGTGCTAATTGATTTTTTGCTGTATTACTGTGCCAAGCACACACACTGGATACTTAATATCCACATTACCAGCATTTGGATGTGTTTTTTAACTGTTACTCATGTATAGCCATACAATTAGCCATGTGGGCATACATGAGAAAAATACAGCACAAACCAAGTTTGCAGTTTTTTAATAACTCTGATTTGAATAAATAATTCGGTTTTCTCTGCTACAACCAAAAAAGCCCCTCACAGTGCAAATCCAGATTCCACAGATACAACAAGGCAGTTTTTTTTCAGTGTTTAAGCAGTCACTTGATCTTGGGTTTGAAACTTTGGCCAGAAATCGGCACCTATACAAAGTTGGCAGTGTTGCAGTTCAGTGGAAGCTTGTGAATGGAAGCTGTTATTCAGTACAGCTGGTCTGACGTCCGAGTTACATGAGCACAGATCCCATCCAGCAGTAGCTCTCTGTAGTGGTACGTATGCAGCTGTTCTAGAGACGGAACATCCCAGTTCATCCTTTCAGGTCAGTGTTCTGCATTTACTGCGCAGTCAGAGTAATTCAGTATTATCCCATTTGAAAACACCTCTGGATGCCTGATAAGTGACCAGGCTGAAATAAAGATGTACATCATGGATTTGCTCGTATTGTGTTTTTTTTTATTACAACAGTGTTGCTGTAAACGAGCAGCAAGTTAAGCACATAAATATACCTACATACTGTCACTCACCTAAACACCATGGAAACACCTACCTTGTGTTTTTACTCACTGGCCACTTTATTAGAAACACTTTCCACATGCTTCCACTTACTGGCCACATTATTAGAAACACCTACCTTTGTACTTTCACTTACTGGCCACTTCATTAGAAACACCTACCACATGCTTTTGCTAACACCTTTGTACTTTTTATCACTGGCCACTTTATTAGAAACACTTATCTTTGTACTTTCACTTACTGGCCACTTTATTAGAAACATGTACCTTGGACTTTCAGCTACTGGCCACTTTATTAGAAACATGTACCTTGGACTTTCAGCTACTGGCCACTTTATTAGAAACATGTACCCTGGACTTTCAGCTACTGGCCACTTTATTAAAAAACACCCACCTTGTGCTTTTACTTACTGACCACTTTATTAGAAACGCCCACCTTGTACTTTTACTTACTGGCCACTTTGTCAGAAACACATTCTTTGTAAATTGAGTGGCCACTTTATTAGAAACGCCTAACTTGTACTTTATTAGAAACATCTCATTATTATCGCTAATTCTGCACAGAAGATTAAAGCTGTGGTTCCTCATTTTGGCCACACGGTGTCGCGGTTGAGCAGAAGGTTTGAGCGCTGGAGGATGTTGAGGCTAAAGCAGCTCAATCCTAAACCCGAACGCGCTCAGCTGGATTGGCCGCTGCTCTCACGTGTCTGACCCACTTTAGCTCGGTCGCTTTGCAGCGCCTGAGCATCCTGACCCGTCCTATATGACCCTCCGCGACCGAATGACCAGCCTGCACTGAAACCCTGACCCAGAGGACTTTCAGAAACATTACAGCTCCGCGTCGCGTCCCAGCGAGAGGAGCCGAGCCGGGATCGACCCGCTTGGACTCGTTGGTACTGCCTGCAGACATGATGCCGGTAAGTTTGTCCCAGTTTGAAATCCTCCGCGCTGTATCTGGCCTAGAAGTCTCCAAACCTGAGGTCCGACTCGGTCCAGCCTTTACGGAGCAGAGGTGTCTCCGTTCACTGCGCTCGTTTACTGCTTTACATTCACTTCCATTACATACTTACACAGAGAGTTGCGTTAAACTATGTTAAAGGGCAACTCCACCGATTTTTCCAAATTTCTGCATAACAACACAGTTAAGATGTAAACTCAGTGTTTCAACGTGGTTTTGCTGTGAACTGCTCCATACTGGAGAAACTAGAGAACTGTTCACAGTGGTGGTGTATGGAACCAGACGTTCACCTCTAAAAGCTCCACTGATCATATAGGAGCTACACTTACAGACTGTAGTTGATGTGGTGGTGGTGTGCTAGAGTGTGTTGTGCTGGTGTGAGTGGATCAGACACAGCAGTGCTGCTGGAGTGTTTAAACACTGTGTCCACTCACTGTCCACTCTATTTGACACTCCTACTACTTGCTGGTCCACCTTGTAGATGTAAAGAGACAGTAGCTCATCTGCTGCTGCACAGTTTGTGTTCTCTAGTTCTTCATCAGTGGACACAGGACGCCGCCCACAGGACACTGCTGTCTGGATAGTTTTGGTTGGTGGACGATTCTCAGTCCAGCAGTGACACTGAGGTGTTTAAACAGTTTAGGTGGATGTAATGAGTGCTCAGTGGGTGTACACTTCTTTATAGTGTTTATTTATTGTAAACAGGCTTAGTTATAGTGTGTTAGTTGTCTGCATTCCATCAAGTGCCTAACATTGCTGCACACTTCTTGTTAAGGGCCCACGTCATGGAGTGTGTAACTGTTATTAAAGTCTCAAAACACTGTCTGGTCTCCAATCCATTCAGTCCTGACACATCAGCTAAGCTCCCGTTACGAATTGATTGTTTCTGTGATGTCACAGAAATCAGTGCATTTGCATATCTGTGCGTATTCATCCTCCAATCAGTCTTAAAGGAACAATTTAGTTATACATTCAACTTAATGAGAAACTGTAACTCAGTTTATATCATAATACCTACATTTAGAATTATACATTCAACCTAATGAGAAACTGTAACTCAGTTTATATACAATACCTACATTTAGAGTTATACATTCAACCTAATGACAAACTGTAACTCAGTTTATATCATAATACCTACATTTAGAGTTATACATTCAACCTAATGACAAACTGTAACCCAGTTTATATCATAATACCTACATTTAGAGTTATACATTCAACCTAATGACAAACTGTAACTCAGTTTATATCACAATATCTACATTTAGAGTTATACATTCAACCTAATGACAAACTGTAACTCAGTTTATATCACAATATCTACATTTAGAGTTATATATTTAACCTAATGAGAAACTGTAACTCAGTTTACATACAATATCTACATTTAAAGTTATACATTCAACCGAAGGAGAAACTGTAACTCAGTTTATATACAATACCTACATTTAAAGTTATACATTTAACCTAATGAGAAACTGTAACTCAGTTTATATACAATATCTACATTTAAAGTTATACATTCAACCTAATGAGAAACTGTAACTCAGTTTATATACAATACCTACATTTAAAGTTATACATTCAACCTATGTGTTACTGTGGTGCAGTGTTATCTAATCTAAATAAGAAGAAAGCTTTTGTCCTCTTGTCTCTCTCAGTAGGTTCTTGTTGGTTTTGTGATTGTATGATTGCGTGTGAATAAACAGGGCGTGTGTCTGTGAAGTGTTGAGGTGTTGCAGTAGATCCGGCTGCTTTCCTTAGAAATGCTGGGGAAAAGCTACTTGCTGATATTTTATTATATACTTTATTACATGTGCTTGTGCAAAAGTTCTGGCAAGTTTAGGCTCACACTTCAGTCTCTTTGATTCTCAGAGGTTCTACATAGATGGTATGTGTGACTTTGGTGGCCAGATGTGGTTTTATGCCCATTTACTCTCTATGATCTACTCCTAGTTGAGCTCATGAATAATTAGATGAACTCTGCTCTGATTGGCTGGTTTACAGCAGCGATGATCACACAGAAGCAACATAGACTAAATAAAATGGCCCTCTGTGTAAATAAGCTCCACCCACATACTATTTAGTGAGCTATACTGGTTACTTGGAGCTGCTAGTATGTAACGTTACCTATACTAGCTACTCTCTTTCATCTGGACATCAAACACAGAGTAGATTAAAGCAGTCAGTGTGAAACTTTCAGTTTAAGATGATCTGCTTCAACCAGCACACAGTGATACTCACACAGCATGGCTGCTACTTACAGTCACTGTTGAGGTGGTGATGCTAATAAAGGTGGAGCTGCTCGTCTCTTCAGTCTGTTCAGTGTTGCACGCTGAGCTGAAGCTGCTCCGAGTGTTGGAGAAACTGTCTGGAGTGAAATTTACACACTGCAGAGTTAAAGTTGTTCAGGATTCTGTTAAGGATGTGATTGTTTTGGAAATTTTCTCTTCCACCTTCCACCTTTAACACTGATTTGGTCCTGACCTAGAGAAGCAACAACCAACCAAAACCTGCTTAGACTACAGCTCGTACACCTAATTCCTCTGTTTCTTCCTGATAATGTTGGTAATTAAGTATAACATATATATTTTTAGACAAAATATAGAAGACAGTACCTTTCATAGTGATATACACCTGGCCACTACTAGGTACACGTCCTTGTATCTACACTCAGTGTCAGTTATTTCAGCTTCACTTTATATTGTTACAAAAACACCTCTAAGAAAAATCCACTGTTTAATACTATATATATATATATATAATGGCCATTGGCATGTTCAAATGATGTAGAAAACTCAAACTCAACAAAAATGGATATATATATATATATATATATATATATATATATATATATATATATATATATATATATATATATAGCAGCTTTCAAGATGACAGCCATGTTCAAGACATGGCCTAAAAGATAGCCCCCTTCACCCTTTACTTGCAGTGGTATTCAGATACATTCTTTTCCCCTTAGCCTCTGAAATAAAAAAGGGTCCTGAGACTTTTGACTCTGTATATATACGTACTGATATGAAGTACAAGAGATTAACTGACAGCATGTATTTCACAGATAATCTCACAAAAGCATCAACAGTTACATGTAGTATCAGATGTCTGAGTGTTCAGTGTTTCCACTGTTTCTTTCTTTACAGCTTCTATTCTTTACAGGAGACTCACTTTAAGTCTTCAGCTGGTTTAGCCTCTGTTTCGGGCTGGCGGTTAGGAGCTGTGTGTGTTTGCTCAGTTTGTCTCCAGAGTGGTTGGTTGGCATGTTCTCTGCTGTATCACTAGATAGTGAGTTCCAGAGCAGGACACTCTGTTTTAGGGTCTGTCCACCCATGATGCACTGCAGCACCGGGCACATTGTGAGCGCTTACCTGATTTACTGTGCTGTCTCTCTCTCTGAACTGTCAATAGTGTGTCCACGGTAACCGCTGGCTCCACAGAAGCTTGTGGGGGTCCCTGTGTGAAGCTGGCCCAGGTTACAGAGAGCTGGACGGCAGTAAACAATACTCTCCATCTTTGGGGGTCTAAACACCTCTGACAGGGCTCTTTTCTAGGGGCTGACTTTTCGGCCCAGCTTGGCTCCAAATCGGAGACTTTGACTTTTTACAGCTAAGCTGGAAAGAAAGTGAAGGGGGGCGCGGGGAAGGGTATAAGGGGGGTTATAAGAGGTGGGGGGTATCTGAGCTATGTAGCAGGTCTCAGTGATATGAACTAAAAATCACATCTGAGTGTTTTTAAGGTTGAATGTCAATTTACACTACTGAGTAAAGGTCTGAGGCTCCTGAGCTGATAGTTTAAAAGTCTTTATCTGACCAATA